>JBBYHM010000007.1:2025863-2044478 GCA_038381775.1 Adansonia rubrostipa | reverse complement strand
ATAAATATTACGTATAATTAATTATAGTCAATATTAAAACCCTTTCACAAATAAAAATAAAACATAATTATAAAAAACAAAATTATATAATCATATCGAAAATTACTTTTACGAATAAAATTCAATCATACCTGTAAAAAAATTATAACTTGATTACTTAACTTTCAACAACACCTTAACTTGATTATATCCTTCTTGAATTTTTTTTTTTTACGATTCGTAAGAGAAAGAAACTTTTTTTTTTCTTACGATTTATAAGAGGGTCCAGAGAGCTCCTTTTATAGAGAGCTCTCTCCGACCCTCAATTATATGAAAGTCACGGGTAAAATACCTGTGACCTTGAGGGATATGACAGAAGTCATATCCCTCGTAGAATCTCTATTATAAGGGTTACGAGACCCTTATAATAAAGAAACAAAACAAAAAAAAAAAAGCAAAAAGCCAAAAAAAAAATAAAAAGACAAAAAAAAAACAAAAATGAAAAAAAAATATTATTAGTGAAAAATCGCCATGTGATATGACGATTTTCCAACTGTATGTTAAAAAATCACCATACGATATGACGATTTTTCAATTATCTTACCCTCCGGTCACCGGATTTGCACCGAAATTGCAATTGTTTTAATTTAGTTGAGAAATTAATCTATTTCGATAAATAATCTGATTTTAATCTATTTTCGTAAATAAAAAAAATTTATATTATTTGTATAAAAAAGCCCAGGAGGTGACACAATTGCTTTTCTATTTTTTTGTTTTTGATATTTTGATTACACAAATAAAGAAGCTGAAAATATGGTCATGTTCGTCTGACTCTACGTCGGTCATTCAGCAGGGGAGTAGTACATTAATATGTGTATATATATATATATATATATATATATATCAAATAACCAGTTTTCTAAGTCTTTTTTCTGCGAGGCTGGCAACTTTATTCTGTGGCTCTAGAACCAAAGCGTGTTTGAAATCTGCAGCAAATTTCAAAACAAAAGAACAAAATCATAAGCAACCATGAAATTATAATAGAGATCATGCAACCCCTGCTGCTATCAAACAAAACTATCCCAAGGATTATATTCAAGAAAATGGTTCATAAACTACCAGTGTGGATTTAACAATTTATACAACTGCTGATCCGTTAAATTCTTTTTTTTTTCCCTAAAAAAAAAAAAGAAAAGCTATTTATTCAACTGGAAACCTGAAATTCATTATTAGTTGTATTTATCCCAAGTTACCCAGGCATTTCTTTTTCTTCCATTTTCTCTAAAGTATCTATGTCCAGCACCTATATCCAATTTAAACATAAATATAAAGGTATAATCCTTCGAATATGTGGAAAAACTAGGAAAAAATTAAATATATCCGAGTTAAACATATATCCATATCTAATACTCACTTCCAAGTCTTAGAAACATAGTAGTTATCAATAATTTTAGTTATAGCTGGATGGAAATGAGTCCCATATCACATTTGAGGCGTGATAAGCACTATAGAAGTTCTCACCTTCAAGAGCTTCTTTATAACAAAGTAGCGATTCTCTGGCTGTCCCACGCCTCAGATATGCCTTCACATTCTGCACAAAAATATTGGAGTGATCGACAACATCACCAGATACAGTAGCAATTTTCTCATGTTTGCATATACACATTTTAGATTCAACTATTTCAAACATCAAAAAAGAGATATTTCATTAAAGAATATCATAGTTACTAACACATGTTCTGTTAAATTACCTTTTTGTCAAGTGATATTGCCTTACTGCAGTCCTCTTCGGCTTGTTGGAAGCTGCACTTTTAAAAATCAGTTTCCCTCAGAAGTACGAGGACATAAAACAATGCTACAAAAAAGAGTGGCACCAAATCTTAGAGATACTATACCATCCTAGTTCCAAATAAGCTGCTGCCCGGTTGTTATAGTATGTCGCATTTGTCCCATTTAACTTAATGGCTTCATTGTAGTAATTGACTGCCTTATTCCATTGCATTCCTTTAAATGCAGCATTTCCCTGAAATGAAACTTGTCAAGAAAAACTTAGAATGAGTGACCCTTTTTCTTCACTTACCTTTTACTTCATATAAATTAAAACTCAAGTGCAAGATCACACCAAACCAGCATGTTAACGGCTTCAGACAATTTATTCATGACAAATGAACGTTGGACCATATCACAAGTGCTAACTCTCCCCAGACACTGAAACTAAAAATAATTTCTACTGACATTTAATACAGAAAATATTGCTATATTATACCATTATCAAGTGCCTATTCATATTACCAATGTCGTCCACACATGAACTGAAAAAGAAATGGCATACCTTAGATGCACATGAAAGGCCGGATGCTAGTTCTTAGAAGTGTTGCAACATAAAGAAAGCAGAGGTTGACCAAGTGAATTGGAAAAGAAGAGAGAGAGAGAGAGAGCAGTTATCCATCACTTCTTTACAAGTTCATGAACTCATCTATCCCCAGTAACAAGAAGGCATTCTTCCTACTGTTTCTTGTCAATTACATGACAAAACTCATCAATTAATATGCCATTTAGTAAACTTATGACCAGAAAAGAAAACAACCAGGCAAACTAAAACTTCATTCTGTTGGAGTTTAAACTGACAAGATGCAAAGTGACTCCGATCAACCAAAAAAAAAAAAAAAAAAACAAGGATCAAAGTTCAAATCCACGACAACATTCACATTGGTAGAATTTTTGTTAGGAAAATCAAAAATTAAGATATTAAAAGATATTAGAGGTGGCAAACCTTTTCCTTCAAGAGCTCAGAAGCATCCACATTACCATTGACATCAGGCAATGGTGCTGAATTCGATGCAATGCTGACTTGGTCTTGCAAAGATGCATAAATATCCAAAACTGTATCAAGAAGAAATTTATCCGCTCCATGGTATGTAACAAATGAAACAGAAACAGGACAGCCAGCATCCTTTCCTAATGGAACAGAAGCCTGGAAAGAGATCGTATGGTCAAAGAATGACTGATATCCAAGCTACAGAACAACAGACAAGATCGAAAACTTAGGCCTGGTAACATCATAAGCTACCTGACAGCCCCCAGACATGCTAGCGATGCTCAATAATGCACATGCTCTATCGTGAAACTCAGTCGAATACCCTTTCTTCGATTTAAGCTTCGGTGGAGGATCCGCAATTGTGGGAATCACTAATATCCCATCATCCTAAAACAAAAAAGATAACTCAGTTATGTGAGATCATCCAATTCCAAGCCATATCCTACCATTCTCACCCATGCCCTCTCAAGAAAAGCATCAGAAATCTGAGAACCTTTTGGAACCATATAAGTAAACCCATAATTCAAGAGAGTTATGCGCCTATGTAAATACTGCTAATATGCATCGGATGTTTAACATTTTTCTTAATTTGACTAATGCTGAAAACTTCCATCCTACATTCTTCTGGTCTTTGCATCATTCCATCTAATACTACAACACCCAAATGTCATAAATCCTTCTGATGTTAGACATTTAGAAAAATTTCATAAATGCAAGTCCAGAACCATACAGAACTTAAATTTCAAAGTAAAACCAGGCAATCATAGTTAATATCCCAACAGCCTCCTTTTTCTGGCACTTCTAAGCCATTTCACAAGATTGCGATTATTACACATGTTTTAGTTATACATCGTTAGAATAAAAAAGTTTACCATGAAAAAAACAGTGAGTTGAACTTACATTCACCTTTGAAATATGGTTGGTATTACCAGAACAAAAACCTCTAAGTATGTCTCAGATACAATAGTTAAAGAGAGCTATGAGTTACTAATTTAGTTCAGAAGTATAGGAGATTAGACCTCCAGGAACATCTGCAAACCTCTCAGTTAAATGAACCTGAAAGCTAGTAGCTTTTAATTTGCATTATATGGATCTGTTTAGAAATTATTAAGGTGATGACATATCAACAAGAAAAAAAATAAGATTCCTATAAGCATCGTCTTAAGTATAAATTGCTAATAAGAAACAATTTGCTCCCCTTTCTGATTGAAAATGAAGCATAGGACTACGGTTTCATTTATAATTGCAGGGCAAGATCATTCTACCAAGTTGTCAAATTGACAAATGTATTACGGCAATAATCAGGAAGACAACTTCATTGGTACATAGTAGACATTCTTATAGGAAACAATAATAGTAATTATCTATAACAGAGGGAACAAAAACATAAAACCTTATGAGCAGAAATAAATGGAAGCAGAGAGTAAAGAGGAGGAAGAAGCTGCCACACCTTAAGAAGACTTTGCAGAGCAGCCCGCATCTCAGTCCTGACTTTGTACAAAACTTTCACATTTTCATATGTAGTGCTTATTGCTGCGAGAACACGATTAGAAATCTCAGGTCCTAGTCTTGGTTTAACATCTTTAACCCATTCTTCATGGTTTGTTTTGAACTCATATCTGAAAAGTAATACTACTAGATATTAGGAGAATCGGTAAGTGAACAAAACAAAGAAACAACAACAACAACAAGAAGAATTAGAATAATAATATAATGACTATGTCCAGATTTAGGGATTGCAACGACAGAAGCAGGTGGAAGAGGTATACCTTTGCAATGACACCATCACTGATGAAAGAGCTTTCAAAGCAGAAATTCCATTCTGAAGGTTTGCGGAATGTTGACGAAAACCTTTTAGACTGGGTACATTTGACGCAATATAATGAGAAAAATTGATATGCTGCGGAGGCTGGTCTGTGCAATCAACAAGAGGTAGACGTGTCATGAAGTAAAATTCACACCATCATAACAAAGAGGTAGCAGCGGACTAGGATCATGATTTTCAGACCAAAAAAATATGCAGCTGATATAAATAAAATAGAAGGCCATGCAACTTACACCCAGAAAGCTTTTCTATTGCTTTGCTGACAACATAAACTGTCTTCTGCTTGGGAATCTTTGATAGCTGGAATAGATCGTCAGCAAACACAAGGCGCCTTGCCCTTCTAGGTTCTACTGCTTTTAGTTGAAGTAAAACGTGTCCAACACAATGTAGAACAGATGGATCACGAGCAAACCATCCTTCAACATCATCAATTGATGAAATCAACAAAAGAAACAAAGGAAATCTTGAAGTGGACAAAGTGAACTCTCCAGAATTTTAATGCTAAGCAACAAAATTGGAAACTTAAATTAATTATTTGAACTGGCTATTCTTACAATAAAACTGAAATGACATATGCCACAAACCTAGAGGAGCACAATTGCCTGCTATTTTTTTGGTGGCAGCATCCATTCATTAATAGATCATAAATTCAGTTACACCACATTTTAGTTAAAATGAAAAAAAAAAAATATATATATATATATATATATATATATATATATATGGGTGAAGAAAAAGCAAATTCACATGTAATTATAATTCAGATTTCAGACTAGCTAAAGATATCAACAGCTAAATATCTGCATAGAAATCCAACAAAATCTCAACAATTGAAATAACACAGCCACATTGCAAAATTAGAAAATCTTAACAATCTGAACAGTAAAGGTCACATTACAATACCGGTAGCATCCAAACTTTGTGAATTTGGAAGAAGTCCAATAGTAGATACAGCTCCATGAGATGGACGAAACCCAAGGATGCCACAGAATGATGCCGGAACTCTCACGCAGCCAATTGTATCGGTACCTACAAAGTCATGAAAAAGCCAACCATGCTCAGATAACAGTGAGAAGATAACAACCCGTATATTAACAAGATTCAGCAAAAAGAGTCTGAAAAGACCCTTTCTGCAAGGAAATGGAAAAGATAAGCTACGCCATTCGAGGGGAGGAACTAATTAATCGTGAAAAAGACCAACGACAAAAGAAAAGCACAAGAAACTGAGAAATGTTGGGGCCTGAAGAAATTACCTAGAGCAAAGTCCACAAGTTCGGCTGCAACAGCCACAGCAGAACCACTTGAAGAACCTCCTGGAACATTTGACGGCATGTTCGGATTTATTGGTGTTCCATAATGCTTATTTTCCCCCGTCATTCTAATAATTGAAAAAAAAAAAAAAAACAAATTGTCATCTTCGAAAAATAATCTTCTTCCTAGACAAGGAAAAAAGAACCAAATAAAAGGTTACCCAAAAGCCAGTTCGTCCATAACTGTCTTGCCAACACATTTAGCCCCGTTTTTCAACAAAGCAGTAACCACCACCGCTGTCTTATCAGCCGGCTCGTGTGTTCTCTTCCAATCGGGATTCCCAAACCCCGTTACATAACCCTTCACATCAAATCTGTTACAACCATTAAAATAAATAAAGAAACGATTGAAAAATAAAATTACAACATAGTATAACTAGGGGGGAAAAGACAGTGCGGAATGACGAACATGTCCTTGATGGCAAACGTAAGCCCAGATAATGGAAGTTTTGAGGCGGGAGGTGGCGGCTGAGGGAAAGGAATTAACTCGAAGCGTTCCAAGAAAGCGCCAAAATCTTCTCTTTTGATGATCATCGCTTCCCTCCTCCTTCTACTGGTCTCAGCCAGAACTATGATTCCGGCCACCGTTATTCCGGCCACGATCCAAACTTTAGGGTTGGAAGCGTTGGATTTTATTAGATTTAGCGCTTTTGACATGATTGGATTCGAAGAAGAAACTCTCTGAAGAAAAAAGAACAGAGAGGGTTTTGGAAGGGTTTTAGACTTTTAGAGTTTTGATTGATCAGAGAGAGAAATTGGAATATGCTGCCGTGCGTAGCGGCAAATGATAAAGCCTTAAGCCTCAAGCAGGCGTAAATACGACGCGCCGGACTTGTTGGTATGTATGTAAGGCGCTGGCATCTGTAAGTGTTCTGTGCTATGGTAATATTACAGTGCGCTAGTAGTGCGCTGCATACGGCATTGACACCGTCCCACTTTGTTACTTTAGTAAACCAATTTTATACATCATTTGACCAGCTTATTTCTAAAATAGATTTTTTTTTTCTTAAATACAGTGGTGCTGGTGCGAAGGATTATTTATTATTATTTTAATTTGCACTTTGTCTTACTAAGCAGCAAAAACCAACCGGAAACCAAAAAACTTGTAATGTATCGTGTCGGTTAATTTTTCCAGTTCAGCCTTTTAATTTTAATTAATTAAAATTTTTTAAATATATTTCTAAAAAATTATTTCATAGAAAGTTGTTAGAAAAACATTTTTATTATATTGTTTTCAATTATAAATATAAAATTAAAAAATCAAAGTAAATTTTTTATCAATAAAAAGTTAATGCCATAATTCTATAAAATGTATAATGATATCCAATATAAAAGTATGATAACTTTGACATTTAAAAAGAAGAAATTATCTAATTTTATTGTCCACGAAGTTTTTTGAGATTTTTATTATAATATTATTATGTTTTTAATTATCGAAATAAGTTATTTTGATATTAATTCTCGACATATGTTAATTTTTGGCACAGTTGGGAACTCACCCTTTGAAGGAGTGAGTTCTCAAGGCCCCTTTAACAGGCCTTGTAGGGTCATGAGCCTTGAAAGGGGCTCAATAAGGCTCGTGACCCTGCTCAGTCTCATGAATCCCTTCTAAAATTATTGAAGAAAGGGGGAGAAGTGCTCGACAGGAGCTCTTCCTTATAGGGAGCTCCATAAAATTGAAAATCAGTTTTCTTCCATGGATATTCGTTTCCTCAAATTAGGGATTTTCATATTTTTGGTATTTCTCTAATTATTTTTTCTTTCTATATCTAGTCTTTGTTTTGAATTACATCATCATCATCTGAATCCAATTGAATTAATATGCATACATCTATGTCATAGGACTATGAGGGAGAAGCAGTATTCTGCCATTGTGAAGTGAAATGCCCAAGGTAGACAACATGAAAGAAGTTGCATATTGGAAGAAGGTTCTATAGTTTTCCTAATTATAAGGTTTCTGATTATGGATTTTTTAGGTGGCATGATAAACAATTAAAGAGAGGGCTAGATTTTTAATTTATAAGTTCAAAAAAGAGAATGATGATTTTAAGAGAAAGAATCGAAGCTTGAAAATGCAAAATGATAAAAGAAGGTTTAAGGTTATAACTAAAGTCAAAAATAAAATCAATGCAAAAGCAAATTATCTTGGCAATGAAAAATGCAAATTATTTTAAGAGGAAAAAGAATTTGTTTCTTGTTGAGATTCTATTTCTTAGATTACATGTTCCTTAGTTTTGGTTAATTATGGTTAAATGTAATATAATTTTAAACTTACTCCTATATTTGAATAAACATTATGGATTTCTAACTTTTAATATGATACTGATGACGTCTTGATGGTTTAGGGTTATTATAAGTTTGGGTCAATTGGGTTTAATACTCAGGAACTTGAAATGATTAAAACGATTAAAAGGTAACATAAAAATTTATACCTTTAAGTAGACCTATCAATTTTAACATTTAGGATTGTCAAATGGCCATGACATTTGTATAAGTATGTTGCATTCAGTAAGGATATTTGAATATATCGACATTTGAAAATTGAATATAAATATTTAAAGAACGGTTTAATATATAAGTATTAAAATTTACATTAACACAACATTTACTAGTATTGTCATTGATGCAAAGTCTCCCTCGATGTGTCAAATTGATAAGAACATTTATGGCTATGGCCTTCATTCTTACATAATCTGCAACATTTTGGTTAGCCTCTTTCTCTAAGGTCTATTTCATTACAAATATGACTTAATTTTGGCCGACCCTTTAGATCTTTTCGCATTTCTGGATTAGAACACAGTTGTGGACCATTGTGTTTTGACCAACAAGCTTCTTTCCCAATGGGTTAAAACTCATGTCGATAAACATTGGATATAATCTCTACTCTATAAACATTGTCCATTATTGCATGCAGTCTCTATGGACATGAGCACAAGTAGCAACAACATGTGAATATGGATACCTTTGTGCTTGAAACTTCCTACAGTCACACCACTTCTCAATAAGATTGAATTTGTAGTTCGAAGCCGTAACCCTTTCCTATAGGTTTTCTAACTCTTCAACTAGAAAAGATTGATTTGCTCACGTAAACCCATGAACAAAGTAAGAGTTAATTTTTCTTCGATTTTCTTGCATGGCATATGTGCTTGTTTCATAGTAAGTGTGGCCTATTGCCATTATTGCCATTTGCTTTTTCCCTATCTTAACAAATAGTTCTTCCAAACTAAAATATGTTGCTTGCACCAAAACAGTTATGGAAAGATGATGAGTGCCCTTCAACACTAAATATATACATTCAATTAGGTTCATTGTCACATATCCATACTGTCTTCTATCATCATATAATTGAGCCCACTTCTCTCAAAGGATCCTACTAATCCAATTGGCCACTTTTGCATTCTCGGTACGAATACTTTCATAGTACCATTGAAAATGGGATCATCTCAACTTATACGTTATTAAAATTATAGGACAAATTCCACTATTAGTCCCCATACTATCTTCAAACTTAAGTTTTAGTCAATTTACTATAATTTCTATAGATTTAATCATTTTAGTAAATAGTTCTGAAAATTTCGATCCAGTTGATAATGATGTTACTATTCATCTGTTGACGTGAACGTTGACTTGCTGATATGGCAGTTGACTCTGTTGACGTGGCCAGCTTAGTATATAGTTTTGAAAATTTCGATAGTTTTGAAAATTTCTATAGATGTAATCATTTTAGTATTTAGTTTTGAAAATTTCGATCCAGCTGATAATGATATTACTATTCATTTGTTGACATGAATGTTGACTTGCTAATGTGGCAGTTGACACTGTTGATGTGGCTAGCTTAGTTAACAAAATTTTCAAGCAAAAAGTGCTATTAGTCCCTATATTTATACAAAATGTGAATTTAATCTCTATACAATTATTTTGAAAATTTTTTATTCTTGTATTTTCAAAATTTTAAATTTTGATCCAATCTTAAAAATTTTAAGAAATAATTAAAAATATTTACATTATTAAAAAAATATTCAAATAAAAATATTTTGTAATTACATATTATTTAAATAATAATTATATTAATTTTTAATAATACTAATAATTTATTATTAAAATATAAAAATATTTATGTTGAATAATATTCAAGAAATATTTAAATTAAAATATTAAATAATTTTTATTTTGAATACTTTTTAATTCAAAATTCTAAAATATTTTTAATTAAAATTAAATAAAGTAGTTTTTATTAACGTAGTAATATATTATGTCGAATCAAGTAAGTTTGGATATAAAAATCATGTCCGAGATATAATTCAAGTAAAATTAAATTCATGAGTTTGACGAGTACTCTTATTGATGGATATCTTTTTCTTCTTGAAATTCTAAAAAATAATCTTTAGAAAATATATTTCCTTTTCAGTTGATCAACAACATTTATGTTTCACGCAACTTCCTAGCTTATTTTTAAAATTTTATTTAATCAAGTCTCCTTATAGTTTTTATTCTAATTTTGTATTTGAAGTTATTATCTTTTTCAGTTTTTAGGGTTTGGTTGATTTTTTTATTTTTATCAATTAAAATATCATTGCTTTAATAGTATAAATATTTTTAATATTTTTTCAATAAATGTTACTTTTTTTAATATTTATATGGATAAAAATTATAAAAATTCTATTATTTTAAATATTAATATAAATATAATCAAGTCTCCTTATCATGTGAATATTTTTAATATTTTAAAAATTGGATCAAAATTAGAAATCTTGAAAAGTATAGGAACAAAAAAAATTTTCAAAATCATTGTAAAAGGACTAAATCCTTATTTTCCTATAAGTACAAGGATTAATAGCACAATTTGCCTGAAAAGTTTTGTTGACTCAACCCACCACGTTAACAAAGTCAATGATACGTAAGCAAGTCAACATCCATGTCAGTATTTTTAATAGATAAATAGTAACACCATTATCAACCGAACCAAAATTTTTAAAAATATATAGTAAGAGGATTAAATCTATAAGAATTACAGTAGAAGGACTAAAACTCAAATTTTAAGATAGTACAGGGACTAATAGCATAATTTATCCTAAAATCATATGTTAATTTATGGACTTGCTAGCAACTTGTTAATAACAATGAAAATTGAAAAGGTTGTAAGAGATTAAATAACCATAAGTGTGATTATACACCCATGTTAACAACTTGTCGATGCGAGTCCTTATTTTTAAACATCTTCATAAAGTTAGTTACAATATGTCGAACGCAATACATAGAATATGCAAGTGGAGATTCCATGCACTACTTGAGTTTCTGATAACAGATTTGATGGATTCGAATCGATCAAAAATCAAGCATATGCTAGGTTGCGTAACATGTGTACGCAAATTATGGAGAAAAGTTAGTCATGCTTCTTTTGTCTCACCCTCTATAATGGCAAAGGTAATTGGTACTATATTTTGATTACCATCTTATGTAATATCTAATAACAATGTTCCTTTGTATTTTTCATATAATAATATATTTATCTATTTGCACAATAGGTTTACAAAAAGGAAAGCCTTTAATGCAAGACTTGAATGTCCAAAAAAGTTAATAGAAAATACTCTTACCTTGCACCATTCGAGGATCGTGATATATAGGTACGGCTTGTAATTCTACTATTGTGCCAAGAACAAAATGTTCTATTGCATCTAACCATTTTGGCAAATTATTGTAAGATTTATCTTAATTGCCAAACACTCGAACAATTGCCTTTTGCTTTGCTATCGGTGTTTCTTATAAGAGGTCATATATCTATACCTATTTAGTATCTCAATAACCAAAACTGAAACAGGAATTGTTGGATTTGCTTAAACCAAAGATAAAATCTATGAACAAATCATGTTAGAATTTAACTTCAAGTGATCTTATGAAATTCTTCCAATTAGTAAGTCTGAGGCCCATTATATTTTCTAATCTCATATATTTGTTTCTTTTTCAACAACATTGCCCTTATGCTTCAGTTGTACCTAGGCCATACATTTTACACTTAACATGATATTTGTTTGGTGTAGATTTTATTATTTTATAATCAAAAAAGTTTTTGATGTTGTAGTGCTTGATAGCTAAAAGCACGATCTTTTTTTGTTATGAATTGCATCCCAACGTAGAAATCATTGCTAGATGGATTCCAGCTTGTCAGCACACCTAATGTAAGAGCATATTCTAGAAATGGTCACATGTATTGCATCCAAATTGAAGGTGTACATATGCGATGCAAGCTCATATTGATGAAGAAGACCGGTACCTCTGCCACCAGATGACAAATGAGAAACATTGACATCAACAATAACATCTGGGTTAGAGTCATTGTTGTCATCACTATCATTAATTCAATATACTCTTTGGGCTCATTAAAGTCACCAACGTACTCACCATGGGTTCTAAATGACAAACAAGACCAACATTAAATGAACTTGATCCTCCAGCTTCAATTTAAACACATCAAATTGGATAATCTATTATCATGGAGCTATATGGTTCATCATCTTCGGCACTACAAATTGTTAGTGATATAGATGAATAATAACATGATTCATACAAATTGTTCATTGACAACTATGTACCTAGAGGAGGTTGACATTTCTGATTATCAAATGGCCATGAAATTTATTTTGGGACATTGTATGCAGTGGGAATATTTTAAGGCCTACCATCATCATAAACATTCTTTAAGTTGGTATATAACTCAATTATACCAACATTTGAAAATTGTTGATGACCATGAAACATGCATCTCACATCATCTTCACCTTTAAGTGGGAAAATCCTATGTCAAACACATCGTTCTCCGATGGAAATAGAAAGCCTACACTTGATATTTGATACTTTCTTTTATTCCTAACTTTGATTTTTCTATGAATCTCTATTGTGCTATCTTCGTCAACACTAATGCTTTTAGGATAGTAACTTTGAAAGGCAACACTTTTTTCACTGTTCAAATTTTGTTCAATAAAATAGATAAATGCAACAAATCTATTGCTCATGTTGTTTAATTAAGCTTCTATCAGAAACTATCTACATCAAATATCATACAAATTATCACATATAAACATTGAATATAAATTTTTAAATAACGGTTAACATATTAAAGTAGAGATAAATACTTGTAATTGACGTTTAAGATGCAAATTGTTATAAAACAAAAAACTAACCCTGTTCATTAACACTAGACAAGAACAAAAATAAGAATGGAGAAGCATTATTACTAAACTCAAAAAACAAAGAGCAAGAATGAGAATGAATGACAATGAAAACATATGAAAATGATAATAATTAACTATCATATTTATAATACAACATAATAGTAAAGGAAATTTTCTTTCCATTTAAAATCTTTTCATTTGTCTCATCCTTACACTCTCACATTTATAGTCAGCCAATTTTTCTTTTTTCATGTCAGAAGGAATTTGATTTTTATCAAGAATTCATGCATTCGTCATATCTTTCGAATTCCAATAAAAATTCATCCATGCATTAGCACATCTTTCATATTCAAAAACAAAAAAATCCATGCATTAGCCATATCTTTTGGGTTAAAAAAATCCATACATTAGTTATATCTTTCGAATTCCAATAAAAAGTCATACATGTATTAGTCATATCTTTCATATTCAAAAAAATAACTCCATGCATTAATCACATCCTTTGGATTCCAATCAAAATTCATCCATGCATTAGTCACATCTTTTGGATTCAAAAAAATTCATGCATTTGTCACATCTTTTAGATTTTTAAATAAGATCAATTTTTAAATGTCTACATAAATTATTTTTATATAAATATAGATTTTTAAATAAATTATCAACTAAAATATATATAGATAGAATGTTAACCTCCTCTAGATATACAGTTGTTTGAACGAAATATTTAAACTTTATTTATGGAAATAATAAAAAGATAAAAATACGTATTATAGACTTATAATTCGACAACCTCAGCCTTTTACTATCACCATTAGTGCTTTTTCTTGAGTGGCTTAATCTGCAATATCTGAAAATGAAAATCGATCACTCATAGGCATATTTATATTTGCCATATCCAAAAATAGAAACCCACTACTGGGGGAGCTAGCACATGCTATACAAAAATAGGATTGTATTTGTACCAACAAAGGCTAAAGCTAGGGTACCAAACAAAACATGGTTGATAGATATGCTGAAGTTGAAGTCAGGTTCAAGAGGTTGACATCTAACCTATTTGTTGGTGGCTCCAGTTGATAACACTTATCGTCATCATCATCCCTAACATAAATGAAGGAATATCGATGACTGGATGATAATCGAAGATCATATTCTAGTTTTTAGGATAACTAATGAATCTTAGGTGCACTAACATTGTGAACATATACCAAAATAGGTTAACTCGTCCTTTGACTACCTTTATGTCCTTGGGTATATCTATGAAGCTCTATAGAAAAGTCTAGATTTGAAGTCTATTAATGATGACTTACTCCTAACATCCTAAAGTCCCAACGATAGACAAATAAAAGGGCAACCTTATTCATAGAACCATCTAATGTGTTCATTTGATGGCGTGAAATTGTTATTCAGAATATCAAAACCATTAGTAGTTAGTCTAGAGTGTTTTCTTCAAAACCATACCATTTGCTATGCTTTTCAACCTAATTTTCTACATGATTATCATGCATGTCAATTCTGTGTACTTCGTCAAGGTTCATTGATGTTTGAAGTGTTAGTTGTTGCATTTTAAACTGGCGTAGGACCATGTTTGTCTAGTGGCACTCCATAAATGCAAAGCATATTACTGCTATATTTGCACGCTGTTAGAAAGCATGCCGCTCTTTCATTAGAACAATATGGCATCCACAAAAACTGTAAAAATATATAGAAATTATTACTAAACAATATAACATCTATTGAGTTAAACATGCATGTACTTAAATCTAATTATTTTAAAATATTTACCCTATTAGAGGTGATGCATTCAAGTCTTGCTTTAACACTTTCGACCTTAGTTGAAGTACAACTGTAATTTTTTTGACTGCACTATCTATTCGAATACATATAAAATCTTAATAACTTATACGTAAGTACATGCTGTTACAATATAAATAAAATACTTAAGTTTATTACCTTAATGTAAAAGGGTATACAGGTAGTGCAATAACTCTTAGTGTATGAAATAGCATCTTATACCAAGCCCATGACTACAGTAGCATTAAACAACCTATGTCATGGTTCCATTCAGTGTGGTATGATAGAGTTTCCTATATAAGAACCCTACACAGGCTAAAGCCTAACTACAATTTCTAGCCTCATTGAAATCTATCAAAAATGGAAAATGACATTAAATGAACTCGATTGCTAGATTTATCAAGTATTAACATTCCTCTAATTAAGAGTAAAATTTATGCTCTAGCAGTAAATTTTATTTATGTTAGATTTTGAAGTGAGTCTAGCAAAATTTTTTTCCAACCAAATCAATTTGAGTTTTAAGCTATTTATACAGTTAGTTGGAGGGATCTCACCCTATAATTCAAGACATATGTCCTTCCATTCCAATAAGCTCTCCCCCGTTACCACATTTCCATTAACTAGTAGTCTCAATTAAAATGCAACATCCTTAAGGGTGATCATGCATTCACCGCCTGAAAAGTGAGTGTGTTTCGGGTCTCCATTGTTCAATTAAGGCTCCCATTAGTCCCCTTATATTGAGAGGTTTAAACTAAAGTTACATATTAAAATCCGTAGAACCTTAGATAGTCTACAATATATGGATATGGTTCTTCAAAAAAAATTTTGCATACTTGTAAGTCACAATCATTATCCTGTTCAAAAAGTTATCAATTTATTAGTTATAAAATTATATTCATAATATTTTAAATATATGATTAACAAAATTTTAGTACCTTGGATAAGACCTTTAATATAAGATTCCCTTGCAATCTAAAAAAAGATGATGAAGATGAAGCCATTTTAGTAATAAAAAAATACCTATAACAAGAATTGGAATTCTTTTAACATAATTAACTTAATTTATCATACTAAATTACAAAAGATGAATAATCAAACTAAAATTATCAAACAAAATTAATCATTACTAAATAATTTATATTTTCTTTTAAATTAATCAAATTAAATTACTAAGTAAATCATATTTAAATAATAATAATATCATAAATTGCAAGTAAATTTAAACATGATAATAAAGTACAAAATCATAATATTTAAATAACAAAGCCTAAATTATACCTTAATTTTTCAAATAAATTTCAACTTCTATAAAAACCTTAATTATAACAAAAATAAATTTAATCATGATAATAAATTACAGAGTATATTATAATGAATTACAAAGTTAAATATCATATTATTTAAATAAAAAAGCTTTAACCATACCTTAATCTTTCAAACAAATTTCAACTCCTAGAAAGAAAAAAACTTAATTACAATAAAAATAAATTTAATCATGAAAGTAAATTACAAAGTGTAATATCATATTATTTAAATTAAATAGCCTAAATCATAATTTAATTACAACAAAAATAATTTAATCATGATAATAAATTACAAAGCTAGTTATATTTTAATATTTCAAGTCAACTTTTATAAATAAAAATAAACATGCCTTAAAAAATCATACAAAAAGTTATTCAAAACTGTAAATACAAACACGCTAAACTCAAAATCTAATTAATTCCTCTCTTTGTCCCTTCGTAATTAGGAGAAGAGTTAGAAGGAGCTTACTATAAGGAGGAGCTCCCGCCAAGCCCTTTCCCCTAATAATTTTAAGGGGGATTCACAGAGCAGGGTTTGTGGCAAGGCCTGTGACCTTGCAAGGCCTCGTTAAAGGGTCTTAGGAACTCACCCCCTTAGAGGGCAAAGATCCTAACTATGCCAAAAATTGGCAAATTTTGAGAATTAATCTTGAAATGTCCTATTTCATTAATTAAAAAACAATAATATTATAATAAAAAAACCTAGTTTTTGACCCAAAAATTGAGTTATTATTTAAGATATATTTTTAAAAAATTAAGATATGTGAGAATCTTTTAATCCTATTTTAAGGTAAAAACTCGACTATCAATGTTTGAAAAACTAACTCAAGAAGAGAAAATTAAAAGATAGTTAAAGATTTAGTAGTTTTCTCACTAACAATAACCAAAAATTAAGAAACTAATACAAACAGTGCAAAGGGTTTTTTGATTAAAAAAAGTGTTGCATGTGAAACAAAATATGCTAGGAGACCAATAAAGAAGAAGATTGGTACATGGTTGTTATTCCAGATAAAAATCATTCTTAAACCAAAAATATTCTAAACATGAGCTGTTTTAAACATGAATTACTCTAAATAAAAGCTTTCCAAAACTTTCAAGGAAACAATATGGTTACTTGCCATTGTCACTGTAGACACCTTGTTTTATCTAGGCTAAATTTTTTTTTAGCAATCTGAAATACGGACGTGAGAGGGGGCAATGAACGTCGCTCGGGAAAAAAGTATTTTGAGGAGGTCAAGAAGGCTTATGGATCATATCAAAGTTAAATGCAAAGATGTGGCATTAAAAGACATAGTTTAAGGTGTCCGCAGACAAAATATATGAGAAAATTCATAATTTTTCTTGAATGTATCGGTACATGGTTCTCATGTATCAATACAATGCCCCAACATGCCAAAAATTTGAAATGTCCCCATTTGTATGGATACAACATGTAAATGTATTGATACATGAGCTCCAGTATTGATACAAGAGCTCATGTATCGATATTAAGCCATGCCAAGACCAAAACATGCATTCTGTAAATAAATGTATCGGTACATATCAACATATATCGATATAATGTTCATTGTATCGATACACTCAAGGTTTTTGGACCAAATGTTTTGATACATTTTGCAATGTATCGATACATATAGGCCATATTCCACGGTCCGGGCATTTTTGACTCATCCACCATTGATCCAAAACTTGATTTTAACTCATTTATTTGCATCAAGAAAGATCAAAACCCATATCAAATTATGAATTTGGACTTTTGAATTAATTAAAACATTTTTTTTGAAGTCTAAATTATATCAAAGGGGTCAATGTCACATGATCACCCTACTCCTCCCCAGTTGTTGACCAATATCACCATCAGCTACCTTATTCGCTAGAAAGTCATTTCAGCATTTAAACCAGCCACCCTATGTCCATCACATTGGCAGCAAGCTGCTCCTTATAGCCACTCTATAGCCACTAAGCTGACATCACTTTGTCCCTCTTAAGAAATGACTAAAAACACCTCCAAATTGGCTCAAAAATGCTGGTATAAATAGACTACTTCTATCTCAGCTAAAAAAGGTTAGATTTCAGCTCATTTTCAGCTTCAAAAACACATTCCCACATCAAGAAAATCAAAATCCCGTAGCTCTTCACTCACCACCCAAAAACAGCCCTAAGACTCTCATTCCTAACCATTACACATTTTAAAAATCACCCTCATCCATACTAGAATCAAAACCTCAATATTTTTCTCTTTTTCTTGCTTATTAACAACAAGGAAAAGAGCGAAATTCAAGCCATCTCTACTGTTCCAATTATTTAGCCAAAAAGTGAAGTTTTGTTGGTATAACTTCTTGCTTTATCACTTTCATTTTCTATTTTTTAGCATCTTCATCATTTTAGTGAGCTCTCCATGTTTCCATCACCCTCTTAG
>JBBYHM010000007.1:1931452-2025763 GCA_038381775.1 Adansonia rubrostipa | reverse complement strand
CATAATAAAATATTTTGTATTAATTATCTTCCAACATAAGAAACATAACATTTACAGCATTGTATAACACCCTAAAATTGCATAACTGTAAAACTATAAGACTATAAACTGTATAATACAAGTGAGGAATACAAGGGGATATCTATTGACGGGGGGCCCTATCGCGCAGTGTACAACAACAATGCGGGGCTCTCCTATTACGTGGCGACAATATTCTTCGTTCAAAATTTTCATCTTCATTGCCACGTACACCCCTCGTTTGACGTCTTTGGGCTCTTACTTCCACCGCCGATGCATCTTCTTCAGTGGTTTCTTCCTGAATCGGCATAGAATCCCTATGTTCGCTCATAACCCTAGTAATGTCTGCCATATCAAAAAACCCTAACCCACTACCTATGGAAGTAGTACTTGGTAGGCCAAAATTAGGGAGGTTTCTGCTCTCCAAGGGGGCTCCAAACTGATATACGCTTTTCAGACGTACTTTTGGTTGCATAGGAGTCAAAAGGTTGGCATCTAACCTACTGGTTGGTGGCTCCGACCGATAGCACCTATCATCATCATCCTCACCATGACTGAATAAATACCTGCGACTGGATGATACCCCAAGATCAAGCTCTGGTTCAGGATGACTTAAAGACATCCTAGGTGCATTGGTAGCATCAACCTCTACTGAAATATGTTGATTCATCCTCCAACTAATTTCATGCCATCTAGTACGCCTGTGAAGCTCCATAGGAGGGTCTGGATTTGAAGTTTGTTGATAATGTGAGCTACTTCTCGCATCCTGAAGTCCCGACGATGGGAAAATAAATGGTCGGCCATGAGTATAAAACCATCTGATGTATTAATCTAATGGTGAGAAATTGTTGTACACAATTTCAGGACCCTGAACAATTCATCTAGAATGTTTTTGCAAAAATTGAATCCAATTTGCATGCCTTTCAGCCCAGTTTTCTGCATGATTACCGTGTATATCAACTCTGTGAACATCATCAAGGTTCACAAGTGGTTGAGGGATTGGTTGTTGCATCCCAAATTAGCGTAAGACCCTATCTGGCTGGTGCCATTCCACAATCTGAAAACATATTAATGCTGTATTTGCTTTCCAGATGTGGCTATTTTGGAAGGCTTCTGATGGGAGGCATTCCACAATTTCATTTGCAATATATGACCTCCATAGAAATTGTGAAATAATAGACAAAAATTAATACTGATCATATGCAATAAGTTAGCTTAAAAATGCATGTACTTAAGGTAAACTATTACAAAATTTATCGTATTATGTCCCATGCAATCCAGTCGTACTCTAATGCTTTCAACGTCCATAGTTGTATGACCAAACTGCTTCGGACTGCACCATCTGTTCAAATACATATAAAATATGAATAACCCGAATGCAAATGTAAGTTCTTGAAGAATAAATATAATACTTATATTTATTACCTTAACGTAAGGGGATATACATAATTTTCTAACTATTGACGCAAGAAATGGAAGCCGGTACCATGCCATAATTGTAGTAGCATTAAACAGCCACCTATGTCATGTGTCGACCTAATTGTTGCACGATAGAGTTCCCTATACAAGAACCCTAAACATGCGAAACCCCAACTATAATTCCTTACTTCATTCAAATTTGCCAAAAGTGAAAGATACATTAAATGTACCAATTTTCAAATTTATCGGCATTAACATTCCACCAATGATGCGTAAAATATATGCTCGAGTAGTTGATTTCAGTTGTCGTTCAGTTGCATGTTCAGGGATATAACGAAACATTTCTATCAACCAAATCATTTTGATAGTTGAGCCCTGAATTAAGTTTTTAGGAGGGATTACTCCTAACAATTCTTCGAATAAAGCCTTCCAATGTAACAGACTCCCCCATGTTACCTCTTTCCCATCAATTGGTAGATCCAGTTGAAGTGCAACATCCTCTAGTATGATTGTGCATTCACTGCATGGAAAATGAAATGTATGCGTCTTAGGCTTCCATCGTTCAACCAACGCACGTATTAGTCCTACCTCATATTGACAACGATTAACTAGGACTGCATGGTAAAATCCAGTTCTTCTTAAATAGTTTGCAATTAATAGATTCGGTGGTTCAAAAGATGCTTTCCATGATCGTGTTTCCAACCGAGTATCCTGTTCAAAAAGTAATTAATTCATTATTTGTAAAATTATAAGAAAGACAAATATATATATATCATAAGCTCTTATATGATTATTATCAACTTATCGAGCAAAGTATTATTATTAGTTATCTTATTTATTTCAAATATACTTTTGAACTGTTGGCTAAAAAAAACTTCTAAGGTTGAGCTTTTTATACATTAATAATTGACAAATAAAAATGTCAAATACTATTCGTATTTTATTTCTAAAAATTTTAAACTAATGGAAATGGAAAAAAAATCCAAGCTACCATTATTTGTTTTTTTTTTTAATTTTGCCAACATCATTATTTATTGTTTATTGAATTTTTTTTCCATTTAACTACGGACCCCACTTGACAGGTTTCAATTTTGACAAGTCGGTCCCGCTCACAAAAAGATCCATTTTTTATAATAACTTATTTAATCATTAACTTTTTTGTGCTTTTTTTTATATATAAATATAACCCAAACTATGTGCTTGAAACTTAGCATTATAAATAAAATAAAAAAATGAATTTTGAAGGTTTAATAAATTAATTGTCAATCTTAATATTAAGAAAAGTATATTTAATAATCCTGGACTAATCAAACAATTGAAAAATGAAGGAGTTTTTAAATTTTATTAAATATTTTGAGATCTAGATTACCTAACAAGACTAAAACCCTACAGGTAAGAATAAATTTTTATCGCTTAATCAAATTTTCAATTGATTTTAAAGATTAGTTAATCAAAAATTAATGATCTCTCTTTTTTTTTAATATGATGGAAATAAATATTATGTATACGTAATTGTATACTCTAATGATGTATATTTTATTATTTGAAATAACGGCATCGAGAAAATATTACTTTTAAATATATCATTAACAAAATTTATAATTTAGTACCTTAGATAATACCTTTGATGATATATGATACTCTTATAATCTCAATAACGATGATAATGATGATGACGATGATGACGCCATTGAATTGATCAAAATTTTTCCTACAACAAAAAATTTCATTTAAATTCATCATTACCTAGCCTCAAAACAAAAAATTGAACTAAACTTCTATGAAAAAAATCGCATACCTTTGAAATATTTCAATGCTTCAAAGTTAAATTTAACTTCTTCCTTGCAATCATCAAGTGAATAGAAATTTAACTTAATTACAATAAAAATCAGTTTAACTATTAGTAAATAATTTATATTTAATAATAAAAATTGAAACCACCCTAATATTTCAACCAAAAATACCAATATAATCAAACTAAATTATATGATTTTAAGATGAATTATCTAAAAAATCATACATAAAAATTAAAATAAATATTACGTATAATTAATTATAGTCAATATTAATGAACTTTTACAAATGAAAATAAAACATAATTACAAAAAAAAAATTAAATAATCATATCAAAAATTACTTTTACGAATAAAATTCAACCATACCTGTAAAAAAACTTTAACTCAATTACTTAACTTTCAATAACACCTTAACTTGATTATATTCTTATCATAGAATTTTTTTTTTCGTTTTGGTTACATCGATAAGAAGAGGGAGGGAGCTCCTTTTATAGAAGGCTCCCTCCGTCCCTCCATCAAACAAAGGTCACAAGTAAAATTGGAGGGATATTCATATCCCTCTGTAAAGGCTAAATTATAAGGGTCACGGGTAAGTGACCCTTATAATTTAACAAAAAGACAAAAAAATCACAAAATATAATTACAAAAAAAATATATTAAATAATCATATCGAAAATTACTTTTACGAATAAAATTTAACCATACCTGTAAAAAAGCTTTAACTCAATTACTTAACTTTCAATAACACCTTAACTTGATTATATTCTTCTCATAAAATTTTTTTTTTCGTTTTGGTTACATCGATAAGAGGAGGGAGGGAGCTCCTTTTATAGAAGGCTCCCTCCATCCCTCCATCAAACAAAGGTCACAGGTAAAATTAGAGGGATATTCATATCCCTCTCTAAAGGCTAAATTATAAGGGTCACGGGTAAGTGACCCTTATAATTTAACAAAAAGACAAAAAAAATAAAAAACATAATTACAAAAAAAAAATAAATAATCATATCGAAAATTACTTTTATGAATAAAATTCAACCATACCTGTAAAAAAGCTTTAACTCAATTACTTAACTTTCAATAACACCTTAACTTGATTATATTCTTCTCATAGAATTCTTTTTTTCGTTTTGGTTACATCGATAAGAGGAGGGAGGGAGCTCCTTTTATAGAAGGCTCCTTCCGTCCCTCCATCAAACAAAGGTCACGGGTAAATTAGAGGGATATTCATATCCCTCTGTAAAGCCTGAATTATAAGGGTCACGGGTAAGTGACTCTTATAATTTAACAAAAAGACAAAAAAAAATCAAAAAAAATTCCCCATGCTGAAAAATCACCATGTGATATGGTGATATCTCACTTATGTTTCCAATTTTCCAAATTCCAATCATCGGACTTCATCGGATTTTGTAATTGTTGAGAAATTGCCATCTCATTTGACGATTTCTTACAACAAATCGTCATTTGATTTGACGATTTCTCAACTAAAATTTACAAATTAAAAAATTATCATTTGAAATGACGATTTCTCAATTAATTTAAAATTTTAACCTATTTCGATAAATAATCTAAAAATAATTATTTTTGTAAATAAAAAAATTATATTATTTACATAAAAAAGCCTCAACATATTTGGTAAAAATGTAAAAAATAAAATAAAATATGAGGAATTATATTTTAATATTTAACATAATATTATTGACAACAAATTTATCAATTTGCTTTTAAAAATACCTACTCAATATTCTTAAAAACCACCTACTTTTTAAAAAACTATGCATCTTTTTACATTTTTTTAATACAATTTATTTATTTTTTTAATCTTTTTACATTGACATTTTTTTAGAACACAATTTTTTTTTTTCCAAAACATTTTCTCTCACATTGTGTCAAATCCTAGCAAGGAATGTTAACCAATAACCAATGCCTAATATCACTAGTCAAGGTGACATGTACATATATATATATATATATATATAAAGTCTAATTAAGATATTAATTTTTTTTAATTCAGTAAAAATAATGTCCTCAAAGCAAAAAAATTTTCTAAAAAGGATAATAAATAATTCTCAACAGATAATTACCTATAAACACTTGTCAACCAGACCCTTAATAACAACCACAGCCTTAATAAAAACCATTAACATAATAAATCTTTAGAAAAAATTACAACATCGTTTGCATGTAGATTTAAAATAACAAGATTTTTTTTATATATAAGAAAAAATCATAAGTTTTGACAAGAAAAGAGTATTCACTTCACTGACAAAAACAAAATAAAATAAAATAAAATCTCTCCCCCGATAATTACAACAAGAGTTGGTTTTAACATGCACCGGTTTATAGCAGTGAAAAAAACCAATACAGGAAAAGAGAAGGCAACTCAATAAACATTACAAAACTTCCTAATCAGCAAAACAAAGTGAAAGTATTCCACAACAAATTTGCAGTTCCAAACGGCCAGCATTTATCAAGAGAAAGGTATAAGGCTTACTGCTATGGTTGACTTGAGTTCTGCAATGCACCTTCGATCACAGCAGGCTTAAAAGGTAGGTCCATCCTGAATGTCATCCACCTTTGTCGAACCGTCCTTTTCGTAATGATAATTATCACTTATTTTGGTTTGTAAAATCGACCTTCAAACCATGTAAGTCATGCTGACCTGCATGAGATGCGAATGAGGCACGCTCAAATTTGCAATACCCCTCCTGCAATTCTTTCTCAGGAAAGCATAGAAGTAATTTATAACTAGTTTCTTAATAAACCAAGAATCTTTTCTTGCCCTAATATCTCCATGACCAAGTAGATAAACAACTCCAGATTCCTTAGCCTTGCGTATGAATGATAGCTCCCTTTCTAGACTATGCTCAGCATCAGACAGTGATGGTTCGGCAGGCGTATCTGCCTTCACCTCCTCTGAGGTGCTTGCCTCAGAAACGGGATTACTGGAGTCCCTGAAATCGGCCAGCAAAGGAACACCAAGTGAGTAAACACTTCCGTTAGGAGCTATGAGAACTCTTGAGAAAGAAGTATCCTCCTCAGAATCTGTGTCTTCATCGCCATCACTTTCCAATTGCCTTTCCTGAGCTTCCCGACGAATGAACTTCTCAAGACTCTCAATCAGCAGCTGCTCAAATGTCTGGTGGTTTTCCTTACGGACATCTTTGTAACCATACCTGAGAAAGTGCTTGGTCAGCCAACTGAGGGGATGACAGAAGGGAAAAGGGTGAAGAATAACAAGAAAGAGGAAGGAGTTCTTCACAGAGTAAATAAAAGTATTCTGGGAAGAAGTAGATTAGTTACTCCTTTCTCAATTTTATTGCCAGTTTAATTTTGAAAACTCCCTTTCCATGTGTTGTTTTTACCATTTATAGTTGGTTTCTATGATAAATATTGCACTTCGAAACTTGAACCTGTAATGATGATAGCTCCCAGCAAACACATAAAAGGAATTGGAATAGGCATGATAAAAGGATTGGAGTTTTCCAGCCAGAGCATCTTACCTGGCAATACAGCGAAAGATATGGTAACCTTTCGGGCAAACTCGCCTAAAAAGGAATCTTTCACTCTGAGGCACCACAGGAACAGGGACATACTTTATGCAGACAAAGATGATCATAGAGTGGATAGCAGGGAGTGTGGTTAGAAAATGGCCAAATATTGCTGGTACTCCTTTCACCAACTCATTATAAAGCAAACCGATGCCAGGAGCTCTGATCGTCCCAAGATTGCAGCCCAAGTCTCGCATCAACTCCGTAGACAGCTTTTGCTTCACTTCAGTTTCATACTTAAGCTTGCTACCATAATTCCAGATGTACATAATGAGAAACATTATCACAGCAAAAACCAATATTATCCAACTTCCATCTGTCACACTCCATAATACTGAGGAGAAAAAAGTCAATTCCAAACCCAGGAAAAAGATCACAAAACCCAGCACAATTATGATGTTTATCTGCCATACGAGAAGCATGACAATAGTGACTAAAATCGTGGTCATCATCATGACTCCCAGCTCTGCTATACCTGAAAAAAAAAAATCATAACCAGAGAGATGAGAAAACTCAGATAAGTTTTGCTGTTTGTTTCAGGTATTTCCCCAGTAAAATGATTGCATAGCACTTCTCTAATATTCCATAAAGAGCCCAGGGTTTTTGAGTTACATGACACCAACAAATTCTTTCAAGAATGACCAAAGTTATAGACTGATAGTAAAACTGAAAAAAAAAAAAGACTAAGAAGAAATGTTACCATATGCATTTCCAATCTCGTTAATGCTTGAGATGGAACACACAACGATCAAGCAAACTACCAGCAAAAACCAGTTTATGACCGGGATATAGATCTGACCCATGAACTTCCTAGATGTATGAATGATTTTAAGACGAGGGAAACAACCAAGAGCAGTTGATTGCTTTATGCATGAAAACGTGGCCGTTGTCATTGTTCGGCTGGCAATCAAAGCAGCAATATTAGCTATGAATAAGATCGGCCAAAATACACCACCTACATGGAGCAAAACAGTTTTTCTCACTTAGAGGAAGGCAACCAAGACAATGTTCCAAATGAAAAAAATAGGAATTCAACTATTTAGTGATCCCATTCCCTATTGATGATAAAACTTACTTGGAATTGAAGAAAAGAAAGCCTGCTCAGCACCCGTAGGATTATTAATAAGGTAGGCTGCTTGACCCAGATAACCCAACAACAGGCAAGGCAATACAAGAAAAACAAATGTAAGCTGCAAACAACCACTATCATACATATTAAAAAATTGTAAGAATTAAGAGTAGAGGGCTAACAGCAATATCATTAGTCACTATAATGTATAAAAGCATGTAAGAAAACCAGAAGATTAGTAACCAAATTTTCTTACTCTATTACCTGAACTGATTGCACAGAAAAATAGCAAAGATCTGCAAACATTGCCTCAGACCCTGAAATACAAACCAACATCAACTTAGTAAGATCAGATACAATGTCCATTAATGTTCTACTTCAAATGCATGAAAGCTGAACCCAACGCATAACTTTAACTGAATTAGCTGAACACCTTCAAGAATTACATTCCACTGCAGCAAACTTTGCATTAGGAAAAACAACAAAAACAAAAAAACTCGGGGCAATGTCACATAGAGTAAAACTTATTCAAAGCTTTTATCATTCCTAAAGCAAGTTTGTGGCCTGCAGGAGAAAAATGTTGCATTCAACACTCTTGGAAATTATATTTAAGAAACGAATGGAATTTGATCAAAATGATAATATTCATCAACCCTGAAATCCAGTAATATTTTATTAATGTATTACCTGTTGCACATAAGAGACAACCGCCAAGTGCATACCAAGCCTTAACTGAGTTCCTCTTGAAGTACAAATAGATGTGAACAGGATTAAATGCTCTCAAGACACTGGTGTCATACTTAACAAGATTGTAAATTCCAATGCCAGCTAGAGAACAAAACCATATGAACAAAGCAGGGCCTACAACAAGTCCCACTTTACTTGTTCCAAACTTCTGTACACTGAACAAAATTACAAGAAAGGCAACTGATATCATCACCACTTGTTCTGCACATAAAGAAAAGAGAAAAATTAACTAATAAAATGGCTATACAATTGTAATAATATTGCAAATCATAAAAGAAAAATAAGCTCTAAGATGTACAGGCGGGAGGCCAAAAAAATGAAAAGGAGAGATGGGGCTCCATCATACCATGTTGTTTATAAACCCATGCAGGAAGTAGGATTTAGCCTAAATTTTAAACTATAGTCTACCTAAAGTGAAATTATTGTCACAAATACAACATGAACAATTCTAGAGCCAAAATCACTCAAAAAGCTAAGAGACCTACAACCTAGTTAACTGCACCACGGTGCCATACTATATGCAAAGAACAAGTAAATATTAAGAACATGTGAGTTAAATTATGCAAAAGATTCCTATCTAACATGGTAAATTGAGAAAGATAAATATCCTCTCCGATAAAATTTGCTAACAAACAAAATAAATCAATGAAAAAACCCAGACCAGATGTTGAACCAGTAAGAGCTCCAATCCAATCTAAAAGACAATAAAATATTGATACACCATTTTAATATAAAATAAGTATTAAATTTAGTAAATAGTTAACAAAAAATGCATTTGGCTTAATGGTATGGACTTCACCATGTTAAAGGTCCAAATCCCTCTACTTAAAAATAATTTTTGAGCAATAAAACAATAAAATAAATATAAAACCAGTTGATTTAATCCAGTTTTTTTTGTTGGTTCATCAGATTTGAACCAGTTTGACAAAAAGCCAGTTTACTGCATGTTATTGGACTGGACAAGCCACCTATTCAACTGGTCTGACCAGCCAGTCTGATTTTATTTTTTAATAATTGCCGAAAATAGAGCAAGCAAAGTAATAATGTTCTGTAATGTTGATAACAGCAAGGAATACCAGGTTACCTTGTTCAATTGCAGCAACTCCAACCTTCAGACCACCAACTGCTGACATTACTACATCAGGAGAAATAAATAAATAAATAAATAAATATAAGAAAAGTTATTTTCTGAACATTAAATATGCAAATTCAGTACAGTTATGCTCTAATCAATCATACCACGTATCATGTATGGATCATTGAAAAAGCAAGAAGAATAGCATATCGAAACCTGACATTGCTGGTGTAACAACCCCATCAGCTATCACCATAGAAGTGCCAGCAAGCACTAACATCAAAAGAAGTTTCTTCAGAGTCAAAGAAGTCTCTAGTCTCTCCTTTATTTTAAGTGATCTCTCAAGTTCAGGAGATGGCACTTTCAGCCTGAAGCTTGATATGCGGGCATCTGATGGTAACTGATTGGGGAGAAGACTGACCTTAGCATGTCGGCAAATCAATGAGTACAATGCAAAAGTACCACCTTCAAGAAACCAGTCAGAAAAGATATGAAGCAATCAAGATGGAATATATATTTTACACAAATGTTTAAGGCCAGTACAAAAGCTCATGAATAAGAACTTAATTGCGAAAATCCAGCATACCTTCACCATCATCATTTGCCCAAAGAACCACAAGGACATATTTGACTAGTGGGATCAAGATGAAGGTGTATAGAACTAGTGATAATGCTCCAATAACATCTTCATTTCCATTGATAGGTGCCTTGCTAAACATCACACTGAAGGTATATAATGGACTTGTTCCAACATCACCAAATACAACTCCAAGTGTCTGAAAGGCAAGTATTATTTTCCTTCCTATACCAAAGTCCTGAGATCAAATTTAAGGACACATAAACAAGAGCATAAAAACAAAAGCACATGGAGTAAATTTAATAAACACTTATCTTATTTCCAGTACCATGGTTCTCATATATAGCTACAAGAAAGTTTTGCACTTAATCCAGCATACATCACAGGAAACAAGCTTTTTATTTGCAGCAAGAAAAGGACAATCTTTCAGTAAAATAAAGCTCATCAACAACCATTGAAAGACGCATAATCATTGTAATGCTACAGAACAAGAGTCCCAGGTAAAACAATAAGTCTTTAAAATTAATACTGCACAATTAATTTCACAGTACCCATACTTGATATTACAATTCATGACATTTTACCAACATTTTTCTTAATCTTGTGAGGGAAGCTAGACTTTTTTTATGTACAAGTTTATGCATTCGAGTCTAATCTTAATGCTTTCCACCGGTCATGGTACAAACTAGCACTCCAAGCAATGTCACAGTACCAAAAGGTGGAACTCAGCAGGTATGTCATAAGTAACGAAATGCTGCCTTGAGCTTGTCTGGTGTAGCTTTTCTCCTTAACAAAACCAAAGCAATAAAAGAAACCAATGCTAAGCAGTCCAGGCAATAGAACGACATATGTTGGAAGGACTCAAGGAAGCATGTCCTTTTTGGAAAACAAAGTCACAATTGCCTCCCATACTCTATTTATTAATTACCTTGAAAACCATACTAAGGTTACGTTAGACCTTGCAATTCATGTATTTGTATCATGTTCGTATATTTTATCATATCATAATCGTGTTTAAGGTATTTTATATTTATATAGACTTTGAGATATGTATTCGTGTCGTGTCATGTCATGTCATGTGTTAAGTGCTTTAGGCATGTCATATTCATGTAATCATGTCTAAAATTGCCAAGTCTATGTTATACTTAGATTCAGAGTAAAGAATAACTCAGCCTGAGTATTATTGCAATATATAGAAGCTAAAAATATACCTTTACTTATTGCAGTCACAATTTCTGCCCAAAATAGGCTATAATTGTACCACCTTAAATTATTTATTTAACATCTGAGATCATTAAATACTCATAATGTCAAAGTTTTCGTTTCATTCATCCACATAAACTAAAACCATAATTCTTTCCGCCAAAATGTACTATTCGAGCTCAACTTACTAAATAAGAAATTATCAAATTTCTTAACAACCAAGCAAATTACAGAATAAAAAGTATGCCTCAATGCGACCAAAGTAAACAACAATTGAATTCCAAAATTTCAAAATTACAGAAAGCTAATAGTTTTATCAGATTAGCAGAATAAACGCGGCCAAATAAACGAACAAGAAAAAGAAACGACAATGTACCTCGTATTCGCTTCTATGAGCGCCAGGGACTTCGAGAGCTTCGACGTCAAAGGAATCGATGTGTGGTCCGGTGCGAATCAATCGCTGATCCGGAGTATCCTCGTCTTCGGAGTCTACTCCAGCACGATCCGGTAAGTCGTCATCATCGTCGTCATCTTCCTCGTCGTTGATCTCAGAGTCGTCTTCGTCTTGGAAAACCCAACGCGATTCTAACGAGTCCATCGAAGCTAATCCTACGCCGTTGATCTCTCCTCTCTTCGAAGATGAACTTCCGCCGCTACCGACGCTGACCTCCTCCGCCATGACCAAAGAGATAGTATACAATAATAGTGTGAGACAATATAACTATTACAAAAAAAAGGTCTAATGGATTGGGATTAGGAGATTTTAGGGTTTCATTTTTTTTTTTTGGTTAGATTTGCCTTCTCTTTTTCTTCTACCTTTTTTTTGGGGGGGCAAAATTTGAGGATGGTGCTTGAAGATCACGCGGTGAACGGAAATGGAAAACGCCGTGTTGCAAGTGTGCTTGAGTTTTTTTAACGACTTCTAGTGCTTTTAACTATAAACCAGAAATTGAGGACGATATAGGAGAGAGTTGTGTTTCACGCGCTTCAGGGGCTATTCTCACTATGCGAGGATCTCAATTTTCACTTACGGGCGGCTCGTCGCGGACAGAGGTGAAATGGACACTGCTTCGTTGGGAGGAAAATCTGATATTTATTATTATAAAATGTTAAAAATATTAAAAAATCCCTCAACTACATAGTTTTTAAAAAAAAAATTAATTTTTTTATATTTTTATTATATTTAAATAAAATTTTATTTTATATTTTTATGATTTATTTTAAATAAAAAATTATTTACATAAAAGTTTATTAAATATTAATTAAAAATTAAAGATTAAAAATTCATCTAAATATAAATTAAAGATTTATTCGGAACCATAAAAATGTAAACAATTAGTTAGATAAAATGATGATATTTATGGATTTTATTATTTTATCTTAAATAAAAATAATTTAAAATATATTATTTAAAATTCAAAAGCATTAGCTTCTATTTAAAAAAAAAAAAAAACATGTGCTCCTATCTAATTTGTATTAGGCTTCATTGAGCATTATCTTTGACACAAGTTTTGAGATCAATAACTGAGTTTCAATATACACATAATGCTAAAAGTAATAGATTTTGGTTTTTACGGTTTGACAATTCAAATAAAAAAATTAAGAAATAAAGTTTTTATGGTTGAAAGTTAACTTTTAAATAAATGATTTTATTATCCTCACATATATAAATTTTTATTATTTTAAATATATTTATTTGATATTTCAATTATTTTTGGTACTTTTTCACACTAATATTAAATACTTAAAAGTTCTAAACTATATTTTTCACCATCCTCTTTAGACACCTTTTTTCAAACCCGAGCTTTTCTAAATTCAAAAATTTTTCAACTAAGATGTTATACTAGTCTTTAAAGCTATCATTTAAAATTATCTAACAAAGTTTTTGTGAAAAAGTTATTTGATCAAGATTATAAACAAAAGAATTAAAATCTTAATGAGACAATAGCAATTTTCTATATTTGATAAATTGATTTAGGCGCCATGTGGACGGACAATGAACTTAAAAACAGTGATGCACTAAAATTAGTTATTATATTAGTGAGATTAAAATCAATGATAAAATATATGTTTAGATACAAAATTAGTAGTGACAATAAGGTAAATTATAGTTGAAAGCAAAATGATCATTAAAAACTTAGATTAAAATATAAATAAAATAAATATTAGAAATTACTAAAATTATATTTATATTAAATAATAATTAAAAATTATTAAAATTATATTTATGTTAACAATAAAATAAAAGAATAAAAAAATAACTTTAAAATAAAAAAATGCAAAAAAAGGTAAAAATGAAGATTTCTGACTTCATTAGGGTCTATGAACACTAAACCGCAGGATCCCTACCTTCCTCATCTAACTTGAGGGGCCAATGAAATAAAAATTCTCCCACAAACTCGTGCCATGGAATTTAGAGAGGCCTTTAGCCCATTTGGATTCATAGTCAACACCAATTTGGTGAGGTCAAGAGTTAAATTATTGATAATACCAATCATTATGATCAATTTTTAAGAAAAATATGCAATATCAACATTCCCTAGCTTCAATTTGTATTAGTCCATAATGGCAAGTGGTCCGTATTGGTTCATATCTCCCATAACAATCAATACAATATTTAGATTTTTAACCAATTACTATTGTTTTCTCTCATGATTATTCTTATTTTTCATAATTACATTTAAAAGTAAAATATATTCACTATTAGGCTATTGAACTAATAATAATTTATTATATTTTTTTATAGTTTAAAATTTTTGGACATTAAATATTAATAATTTTAAAATTATATTTACATATAAATAGATACACTTATAAATGTATATAATGTAAGTATCCTTACATATATAATATATGTATTTATTAGAGAACTTGTCAATGAATATATATAAAAAAATTGAAAAGTATCTTTAAACCCAAATTGATATTTCAAAGCAGACAATACCAATACCAAAATAGAAAAATATGCAGTATGATACGAACTACTTTAGTTTAGAAGCAAATCACAATAAGTATCTGTTTAGATCACACATGCATGACATGATGGAGAAAATTTCTCCAATTCATCTTATTTATCGACTTAAACATTTTTTATCATCATTTCCTTTTTTATCCTATTGCTTACTTTTTATTTTGTTTACATCAAGTTTTTAATTATGTATTTATTTAAAACGATTAATAAGCTTATATATGTATAAATTTTGGATATCAATGAGCTAACAAATGTGTACAAATAGGAGATATGTGTACTAATATATAAGTTGTCATATGTAGATACACAACATATAAATATCTTACATGATTAACATTTGTGGTGAATAAGAAATTGTTTTTATAACACCCATGTGGAAAGAAAAAAAAATTAGTTGTTGATGTTGGGTGGTAAGCAATCCCATGTTGATAACTTTATGGCTTAACTATGTGGTACATATTAACCAAGTTCTAATGTAGGGTTGGGTCCTAAAGGACACCCAAGCTTTTGCTTCAGGGTTAAGGTTTATACGAGGTTAGATAAAACATGAGCACCGAGCTGAATTGGGTTGGGCTGGGGCTTGGGTTAAAGGTCAAGTGAGCTTTATCTTTTTAGGGCCCAACCCGAGTGAATTTTAATTTACTCTGGATGATATTTCTATCTAATTTCAAATTTTAAAATTGTTATATGATTTAAAATTAAAAAAATGTTATCTTGATTTTAGAGAACGATTATAACCAATTGTGATATAGGTTTTTGTTTTGCTTGGAAATTTAAAACTAGAGAAGATTTTTTCAGTAGAGAAATCAAAAGCAATTTTTTATCCACTTCTTTTATTCTATGTTGGTTCTACTGTTGCTGTCTTTGAGAGAGATTAACACACCTGTTCGATTTGTAAGTGTTGTTGACAGCTAACATGATTGAGAAGGCTTGGGAGATGAGTTACAGATACTGGTAAGCACTCGAGAGGCAAGCAAATAGCGTCTTAAGGTCAAAAGTCCCAACCCTTAACTCAGTTTATGTATCTTTGTAATTTTGGTTTGACGGATTCGATAAAAATAAACTTTACTTGTATTTATTATTTGCAAAATTAATTAATTAATTTATTTTATTTGAACTTGTTTCATTTAATGGTCTGTTCATATATGCAGTATGTAGCATCCAACAATCTTAAGATGATATTCGATATATTTAATATAATTTTTTTAATCTGTTTATCTTACTGTGATTGATATTTACTCAATATTGCTTGTTTATAAAATTTGAAATTGTTTGCATAATTTTTTTATTTTAGCTTTCGGTTTTATGCATATTTTTATAATTTTGTTAACATATGTATGTTGTTTCTTCTAATCTTATGTTAATCAATACTGTCTACTATTGTTATTGGCTATATATTTTTGAGTAAAGCGTATGCTTGATTGTATTTCTTGCACCATTTGGTTATGTTAATATATTGCTTTAACATTGCTTAGATTATTGCTTTATATATATATATGTATATTTTGAAAGTTTTTTGACATTTCAAAGTTTCGCTTATTTTTCTTAAAAAAGAAACTCATATTGTTTATGGATTCAATATTCTCTTATTGAAAGTTGATTAGTATTTCTATGCGTGTTGATATTCATATGCTTTTCAAATTGTTGTAATAATTTATAATTTTATATGTTTAATTATAATTTATTTTATAAATATCTATGAATAATTATTGTTTTTAAGATATTGTTTTTGTGATTAATTTGATATCTACATTCAGACTTATTAAATATTTTTGTTGATTAAATTGTGTACAGGTGTAGACATCTAATTTCGTCTGAGCTCCTTTTTCAGTTGTCTTAAATATCCAAAATTAAGAACTTAGTGGCCACCTTGGACAAAGGCGACCTCCTTCAGGTGGACTAGACATTTTCAAAACCTTTTCAATCATACCTAAATGGCTGCATATGCATGTGAGAGAAAAAAAATGCTATTTTGAGGGCTGATCTTAGATGAAAGGGAAGATTATTCAAGAAAAAATTAGTTTTTGAATATTTTCTTGACAAATTTTGAAAAATACCTTTCCAGACGATATCACTATCAAAATTTTCATTTTAAGAATTTTTTTATATTTTTTCGTAAAATTTAGAAAGTTGACCATCATTTATTTTTATCGACAACTGTGCAATCTTTGTGCTAATACACGTTCCAAAAATTTTGAAATATTCAATGAAAAATCTGTATTGACATTTCATACCATGAGGTGTCAAATTGTCAATTTTATCAATTAGTTTTTAATTTTGTATTATACTGCAAGTTTTTCCTCATAAATATTTTCTAGTAAAACTTACTCCAAAATCCAAGTTTTAGTTTTTATTATTTTTACCAATTAATGTTTGGAATAAGGTATTAAATTCATCTTATTTTCTAAAGCTAGATGTGTTTCAGGAATTTTCCCGTTGCCAGGATATGGAGTTTTTTACTTCGTAAAATTTTTTAGTAGGATTTTTCTAAGATTATAAAATTCTTTAAATACTTTCATAAAATTCACATTAATTAAGTTTTAGAAATTTTAATTTATTTTATGAGTTTTGAATTTTTTCTAATAACATTTTTATTTGATAAAAGTCTTTCTTGTAAAATTTATAAGTTTGGAATCTATAGTTGTCTTTTACGAGTTTGGAATCTATAGTTGTCTTTTTTTACACATAAGACTTTTTAAAAATTTTATTATAATTCAATACTTGGATTTTTATGAGAAAATTTTATTATTTTTAGGCCAAATTTAATTAACAGGCTTAAAATTAGCAAATTTTGTTAATAAGGCCAATAAACCCAATAATTTCTTAGCAAGCCCAATAACCATGCCGAACCCATCTTTGATTTTTCCCAAGCCTATTTCATTTTCTACAAGCCCAATAAGCTTATTTGTGATCATTTCACTAAATTTTCAATAAAAACCAATTAAGTCCATTTTAATTTTATGATAAGTCTTAACGATGTTTTCTTTCTTTAAAATTTTTATTAATTTTTTTGGACTTAAATTTTTTATATGAATATTTAATTAGGCTTTTTATTTGTTTAAATTAGTAAATAAATTTATTAATTTATAACTTTTAAATTCTTATAATTTAGTCCTTCCAATCCATTTTTTCATTAAATTTGTAATTATGACCTTTTTTTTCTTTCTTTTTTTCATTCTCAAAATTTTGGTTATATTTATTTTAATTGTGGAATTTAGTGATTTGGTTACATGAACTACTTTGGTTGGAATTTAGTTTTTCTTTAACTAATTTAGTTACATTTTAACTGTATATTAAATTAATATTATTTTAATCATTAGTAACCTACACCATAGCCCACATGTGTAACCTATTTAGACCATTGACTAAGTATATATAAAGATATATTTAATTAAATTACATCATATCATGACATAAATGAAAATAAAATTAAAAAAAAAAAGAAATCCCTAGAAAACACCAAAAACCATTCGGCCAACGGCATTTGGTTTCAGCCCTTGGCTGAATTCCTTCCCTTATAAATAGGGGAGGGATTGATTATTTTAGGGCTTGATGAAAAAAGAAGAAAAATGACTAAAAATATAAAAAATCTTCCAAGTTTTAAGCATTTTTATGGTATAAACACTTAAAATTTTTTTAGTTTTTGTTCATCTCAATCATTTTTCTTCCTTTTAGTGAGTCAAGATTATGTTTAAGCTCATGGATTTTAATCCATGTTGAAAGGCTAAACATGATGACTATGAATAATTTTTTTATATAGTTGTTATGTTTAATTTTTTCATAATTATAGCTTGATTTTTTTTATAAAATATACTGTTGTTGATGTGATGTTGATTTTATTATATATATGTTTATGTTCACCCTATTTCTTTTCACATTTTCATGTTAATATGTTGATAAACATGCTTATATATTTGTTTTTTTTCATGATTTTGTTTTTGTATTAAAACTTGATGCATATTTATATTGATATTTATGACATTGTGTTAAGGAAAAATAATTTTTTAGTGTTTTTGGTTTTATCCAAATTCTGTGTTGACCTTAATCTAATTTTATTTGTTATTTTCATGATTTTTTTTATTATTTTGCAATTTTTGGAAGTTGTAAGTACTAAAAAATAATTTTCTAAATTTTTTTAAAGCTTTGGATAGGTAGTTCCAAGTTAAATTTTTTAAACCGAATCTTAGGGTAATTTTTATTGTTATTAATATTTTTAACAAAATTAGAATTTGTAAAATTTAAGGCAATGTCTCTGAGTTAAAAAAGTAAATGGAATTTCTCTCAAAATACGAGAAAGGTTCTGTAGATTATTTTAATAATGAGATATCCTCTACCTTTCTAGTGGGGTACAAAAGACATTTTGATTTTTAAAATCCTTTCATATTCCTTTGGCTTTCTAGTGGGATATACGAAAAGACTTTTGTGTTTTTCTGGTTTTCCAGAATGGTGCGAAAGATATTTTGATTTTTAAAAATATTAAAAACCTAAATTTTTTCTAATGGAATAATAAATTTTGGAATATGAAAAATTTTGATAAATAGGAATCATAATTAAATATCGGATAGGGAAATCGAATAAAAATCTAAATTTAAATTAACATGTGATTAATAAGGTACCGATTATTAGGCATCGTGAGAGGGATCAATCCTTACTCATAATTATAATCGACTTTTGGACCTTTCAAATGATCTCTGGTATTATTGTAGACAGACCTTGGAGTTTATTTTTAAGGGTTTCATAACCATCAAAACATGAACTCTAATAGGTGACAATCTCACCTAGCCAAAATAGATTGGTAGCGGCTTTGAAATAAATGGTCATTTCGTGTGACTATTTAGGGTTAAATTAAGTGAGCAATCCATCTTGACAACTTGACTCCCTAAAATAAGAAAAGATAATAGTGATATCACCCCTATAAATAAAAATAATGACATATATATAGCAACGAAGGGTACATCCATTTTTCAAGTCAGGTTGGTTAGGATTCATATCCGGGCCATGTTATGACAATTGGTTAACTTGTTTTTCAAAACAAGTGATTTAAACTGTGATTAAAATCGATCCTATTATTTTAAAAAATAACAGATGGCAGAACTGACCATCAATGTAAATTGCTTGTAGTGCAATTACCTTCACATGCAATGCATGGAGAAAGACCCAAGAAGTTTAGTGCTATGAACCTCAAGTGATGGTAGCATGAGATGTTGATTAATTTAACCACTTTGAATTTGACTCAGTTTTTATGGAAGAAAGCCTCAATTCTCGAAGAAGGAGAAACGAATAATACCAAAATGGCCTTAGTGGATACATGGAAATATTCAAATTTCCTATGCAAGAATTATATCCTCAATGGACTGGATAACATGTTATATAGCATGTATAGTTCAATAAAGACAACAAGAGAGTTATGGGAGTCCTTGGACAGGAAGTATAAAACCAATGATGCCAGCACAAAGAAATTCATTATAGGCTGCTTTTTGGCTTCAAGATGGTGGACTCAAAAATCGTGATTCGATTAAGAATAAAAAAGGATATCCATGATTCAAAAGGAAATAATGGTGTTTAGATTATGGATATCGAGAAAAATGTTATTGTGCATTTGCAAAAGAGGAAACAAGTAGTCTCCAATTCTTTCCAAGACAGTAAGAAAGCCGGTGTCAATAAGTTCATGGGTATTTATTGTGTATGGAACAAGCCCAAACATTATGTTAGAGATTGTCGTCAGAATAAGAATAAGAAAGCTTAAGGTAACTTAGATGATGACAATCGAATTAAGCTTGTTGCTATGGTGACTGAAGTGAACATGGTGAAAAACCCAATGACTTAGTGGGGTAACACCGATCCACTTGTCATGTATGTTTTGATAGAAAGAGTATCTTCTATTAGTATATGCTTTAGAGCTAATTGAGTTAGATAAGGCATATAATAGTTAATAATGCAAACCAATCACTTTAGTTAATGATTTAAAGTTTCTTTTATGATAGTGGCATAATTGACAATCACGCAAACAATAATTGGATGAGACCCATAAAACACAATGGCCTTACAAAGTTAACAAAAAGTTACAATGATGGGGTCTTTTTACATCAAAGCAATGCTTCTAAAAACATTCCTAATCATTGTATTATTAAGAAAAGGCATTAACAATACACAAAAACTACCATATGCTAATCTTCTATGCCTTTGATGCACGTAACTCTTTGATCTAATAGAAGTTGAAGTATAGAGATACTTGGAGATAGCTATAAATGCTTGTTTCATGGAGATAAGCTCACTGAATGTGGGCTGCATAAGAACTCTATTAATATTAGTCATTCAAAAGTCTATAGAAGGTGTTCTCATGTGCTAGTCATGTATATTAGTTCTCAGACTTATGATACAATATCATCTTATGTAAGGAGTGTCATACTTAGATTCACCTAAAATGTGTTCATGATGGATGGATGCTTAAGGTAAGGTACATTAGTTATAATATGAATCATATGGTGAGTAAATGAGTGATCCGAAAGGATTCACCACTCGGAGTGACATTGAAGACATATCTCATATGTTCTTGACTTTTGGTTAAATTGATGAAGTTGTTGGCCAACGCATGATGAATTTAGGAGAAATTATTTCAGTAAATTCATGAGGTTAACTACAGGCTGCATAAGCTAATATGGACTGATTCATGAGTAGACGTTGCACCATGCTTATGGTTTTTCCAAGATATCTGGTGAAAAGACCAAAGTACACTAAGAGGTTGGTTACTGAAAGGTCTTTTAAAGCGGTCATATTGACTCTTCCTGCATACCGAGTGGCCGTGATGCGCCAGAGGCCAATCTTGATCTATAAATATAAACACATTTAATTGGATAATTTTATTACTATTATGATGGAAGCTATGTCAGGAATGCCCTAAGGATGAAAGATATTCTGATGTATTTCATTAGTTTGAACTGATTATTCATATTTATATATTCGAGATTTCATTATATCATTATTATTTTGTCCTTGTTTAATTTATATGTTGCAGCAAATGTAAGCAAATATGGCTTATTGACTACTTGTGTTTATACCATTAGAATATTACATATATTGGACTTTATGTGAGGGAAGACAACATTCTAAGGTAAGTAGTCTAAATCATAGTCTGTAGTCTATGGGGTTCATGTGAGCAATTAATTCATGTTAAGACTATTATGTCATCTAGATCCAATTGGGGAGATGACTTGTTTTGACTGTCTATAATGGGCTGACTTTTGAATAGAGACATCGATATATTGCCTAGAAGTAGGGATATATAGGACTGGACCAAAGTGTAATTAACTCACTAATAAGTCTATTTACTTGGATTAATTCACTTTTGACATTCGTTATGTAATTACTTTAATCTGGACTAATTAATCGACTCTATGTGTATAACTTGTATACTTTGATGTTCCAAAAGATGAAGCATCTTGAAGGAGTAAGCTATTAGACCAGTTCATTGGGTGAATGACTTATACTTGATCACTGATATATTGTTCACACATGGTGGACAATCATTTTCATGTAGAGATTATAATAAAACTTTAAAATAAGGTAATTAAGCAGGTAAAATGGACTTTGACCTTAAGTTGATCATGAATATCATATAAGTGTATTGCACATTGTCAGAAATACCCTAAGGATGAAAGACATTTTGATGTATTTCGTTAATTTGAACTGATTATTTATATGTATATTCAAGTTATCATTATATCATTGCTATTTTGTCTTCATTTAGATTTACATATTAAAGTAAATGTAAGCAAATATAGCTCATTGACTACTTGTGTTTGTACTATTAGAATGCTACATATAATGGACTTTATATATAGGAAGACATCATTCTATGGTAAGTGGCCTAAATTGATAGTCCATAGTCTATAGGGTTAATGTGAACAATTAACTCATGTTGAAACTATTACATCATCTAAATTCAATTGGGGAGATGGCTTGTCTTGGTCATCTAGAGCGGTTTGACTCCTAAGTAGAGACATAGATATACTACCTAGAGGTGGTGATACATTAGACTGGACCAAAGTGTAATTAGTCCATTAATAAGTCCGTTTACATGGATTAATTCACTTTTGATGTTCATTGGGTAATTACCCTAATCTTGAGTAAGTAATTGACTCCATCTGTATAACTTGTGTGCTTTGATGTTCTAAAGGCTAAAATGTCTCAAAGTAGTAAGTTACTAGACTGGTTCGCTGGGGCATATGACTTTTACTCGATGAAAGCTTTACTTATAGATATGGAATGACGGCTCCTATAAAAAATTAAGATTATCCTTTTAAAAGGCATTATATGGTATAATGAAAATGGATGAGGTTTCAATCATTTGCATGTTAAATGATAAATTGGTCATATATGGTAAACAATCATTTTCACATGAAGAGTATAATGGAACTTTAAGATAAGGTGATCAAGTAGGTAAAACGAATTTTAACCCTAAGTTGATCACGAATATCATATGAGGGTATTACGCAAATGACAAGGTCATTGGGCCAAAAGGCTATTTATAAAGCTTACGTAATATAGCATATAATTAGGAGTGCAATCTAGTGGTATGACTCTGAGATTAATAATTATGTGATTAATTATTCGGATAAAATAATTAATACATAGATTATTGAAGCCTAATTATATATGTTCAATTGATCCCTTTACTAGCACAATATAATTCCTTAATGGTTGGCTATTGATCGGAATATCCGGAGACAAAAGATTCTCAATATGGTAAAGTGGTACGTTGGATTCACTCACTTCAAGAATGTGGGCACTTACTTCAATAAATAAATGAAAATGATTTTTTGATATTATTTATTTGAAATATATATTTAATTTGATTAAGTATTTATTTAGACAAGAATTAGTAATTTAAATTAATTATATTTATCTTTTGATAAATATAAGAATTAATTTAAATTAAATAGCTATGAGAAATTAATTATTTATATAATTACTTTAATATCTATTAAGACTTATTTAAAGATTTATTTATAAAATAAATATGGATAATATTCTAAATAAATTTAAAAAATTATTTTATTTATTTTAATTTATGATTAAATTAAATATTTTATTACAATTAATTTTATTTTAATAATTAGTACATAATTATTCTATTCGAATAAATTGCCATGATTTTATTTTATATTAGAACTAAAGTTATTAAAAATTTTTGAGCTAAATAAAATTAACAGTTTAATCAGAATTAATTAGTATTCAGATTAAACAGGCTAAATTCCATAAAACAAATTTGGGCCTAAATATTGTTTATGGACACTAGAGTTTAAGCCAAATTATAGTGGGCACCTAACTGGAGTTGGCCTAAAATAATTATTTTAATTAAAAAATTAAAATTAAGGCTACCTTTTTACCTGATACAAATAAAAGGCTTATGCCTAGTGTTTTTTCTTAGACTTTGTAGCCACACCTGGAGATTTCTGATCACAATATCTTGTGATTTTAAACCTGGTGGCATAAAGTGGTCATTATAGAGAATCAAGCCGTACGAATCTGAAGTTGATCGTGACAAAGAGTACCCACACAGTTTACTATCCAGGAATTAGAGAATAGTGGAGAAGGTTAGTTGGTTGAAGCTTTCACATGGATCTAGGAATTTTCGGATGGTATTTTCATATCTGTAACTCAGTTAATTGATTAAAATGGTTTTATTGTATATAACAACACGATTTACTATGATTGGATTAAGATTTTTAAAATATTTCATTATGCATTTGATCAGTTTTTCCTACAAACATATGACAATGTAATTGGACTAAAAGGCTATTTATAAATCTTACGTAATATGATACATAATTGGCAATGCAGTTTCAGGTCTTTAAAGGTATTACTTTGAGATTAAAATTATGTGATTAATTATTCGGTATAGAATAATTAATACATAGATTATTGGAGCTTAATTATATATGTCCAATTGGTTTCTTTACTAGCTTAACATAATTCCTTAATGGATGGTTATTGATTAGAATACCATAATCGAAAGATTTTCAATATGGTGAAGTGGTGCCCAATATACTCTTTTTAGGGGTGTAGGCATTTTTTCCCAATAAATAAATTAATAAATAATTTTTGGTGTTATTTATTTGCAATTTTTATTTAATTTGATTAAATATTTATTTAGATAAAAATAGTAATTTAAATTAATTATATTTATCTTTTAATAAATATAAGAATTAATTTAAATTAAATAGAGATAGAAAAATTAATTATTTATATAATTAATTTGATATCTATAAAGTCTTTTCTAAATTTTATTTATTTATTTATTTTAATTTATGATTAAAATTTATTATTTTACTATAGTTAATTTTATTTTGATAATTACTACATAATTATTTTATTCAAATAAAATTGCTATAATTTTATTTCGAATTGGAATTGAAGTTATGAAAAATTATCGAGCTAAATAAAATTAACAGTTTAATCAGAATTAATTAGTATTCAGATTGAACATGTTAAAACTTCTTAAAATAGGTTGGGCCAAAATAATGTATAGGAACATTAAGGCTCGGCCGAATTTAAGGCTTATGCCCAATTAGGGTTGGTGGCAACAAAGGCTTTAAGGAGTGGCTAAAATAATTATTTTAATTAAAAATTAAAATATGGATTATCTTATTATCTGATATAGATAAAAGGTAAGTGCGTAGGGGTTTAAGTTAAACTTTGGCGCCACGCTAAGTGTTTTTAATCATAACATCTCATGATTCTAAACATGTTGGCATAAGGTGGTCATTGAAGGAGAATCAAACTATAAGAACCTAGAGTAGATGGAGACAAAAAGTGCCGACACATTCTACTATTTGAGAATTAGAGAATAGTGAAGATGTCTAGTTGCTTCAAATAGATCTAGGCATTCTTGATAGGGTTTGCAAATCTACATCTCAAGTAATTGATTATGGTGGTTTTATTGTTATGACAACACAATCTAGTACCATCTGGTTTAAATTTTTTTTTAAATTTTACTACGTAAACTGATTTGTTTTTCCCATAATGTAATGGATCACACGTAATAAAATGATCTATTAGATTAACATCAGGATTTAATTAAGTATGACTTAATCAAATAAAAGGTATAATGAAGAGAACTTAATTAAATAAGTTCAATTAAGAATAATTCAAGACATAAATTAGATTTATGAAATCTAATTACAAATGTCTTAATATGGCAATAAAAATAATAATGTCTTATCAAGACAATGTATATTTGTAGACATGGTTTAGGGATATTATTAAATAAAGCTAAATAATTATATTTGAAAAAATAAATAATTATTTGATATTTATTTAATTATTTAATATTATTTACATAAAGTAAAAATTAGTTAATATTATCTAACATGTAAATTTAAGAGTTGGGCCAAAAGCCCTAACTATTAAGTCACGAAAGTTTAGTTGTGCTATTTCAAGTTGGGCTTACTAATAAGCTGGGCGCATGGAATAGCTATCTTTGGTGTGATATTGGGCTAAAATATTAATAAGTTACTATTAAGGCTCATTCTTGGACAAGCTAATTAAAATAGTTTTAATTGGGCTCTAGGGAGCACTCCAAAGTAGGGCCACCTTCTGGGCATGTTAGTAATAGCTTCAGTTAACCCATTAGTCAAGCCTAACCTAGCCCAAGATTTGTTTAAATGCATTATTAAGTAGCATAAGAAAAACCTTAGGTGCCAATCTTTAAACTTTTCTAAAGGGGTTTCGCATAATCTTTGTCTTCCCTAAGCTCTCTTCATTCTTTCCTGCTTTTTTTGAGTGTTCTTGAATTAATCTTGACATAACAAAAATAGAAAAATAGTTTTTTAGCATTGAGAGATTAATTTTTCACAAAAGTTGTGAGATTGGCCAAATCTCATAATACTTGGTTTTGTAAGCCTCCTAAATGCTAATTGGTATTCCAGGTGATCTCAAAGTGTTTTTTATCACTACGAAGGTAGAAATTTTCTAACTTAACAGAATCAACCAAAATAAAAAATTATTGTTTTGGATCCATTTATTAGCATCTGTGAAAAATAGCCACTTCCCTACCAAGTTGTTTTTTTTTCTTTTTGGCACAATAGGTGTGGGAATTGTTCCTAGATCACTTCAGATCTAAACCTATTGGCTATATACCTTTTGGTTAAGGCTTGAGAAGCCTTCTTGCTAGCATTGAAGAACCACTGGACCCTATGAAGGTTCTAATAAGCTCTATATGGATCACCATCAGAGGTATAAAACTTGGACTACTTTTAGCCCCAAGAAGAGATTGTACTAATCAATCCATGTACTAATCAATCCATGGTGTGTACACACAGGGATTAGCAAGCTTAAAGTTGTGAGTATCTAAGCAGATATGTTTCTAATAGATCAATGTTTTAAATTGCAGTCTGATCACATATATATCTCTTCCTAAAATCTTGAAGAAATTTAGGTGTTTCTTTGTTTAATTTTGTTGCGTATGTTTAATTCTAATTAAATTTTTATGCCTCTATCGATATGCAAGAGCCTAGGATTTCCCCTCATCTCCAAATATAAAGAAGTTGCTCATGATTAGCAATTATTTATGGAAAACTATTCAATATCCAAAAATGAGGCCGTAGGAGGATGATGCTCAAGATGACATCTAAGAAAGAATTAACCTTGAACAATGTTGTTCATGCTTCTGAAATTCATAAGAATTTTAATATCTGTCTCACTGTTCAGTAAAAACAAGTTTAGGTTAGTTTTTTAGATTTGATAAATTTATGCTCTCTAAATATGACATTTTTGTCGGGAAAGGTTATCTACATGATGGGCTTTTTAAGCTCAGTGTAATGAATGTTGTAATAAAGAATGATGAGATAAATAAAATGAGTTCTTCAGCTTATTTGCTTGAGTCTTCTAATCTAGGGCATGGTACATTATGTCAAGTGAATTATAAGACCTTGTAAGGGATTAGCAATTTGGATTTGCTTGCGAAAATTCAGATTGATAAAAATTACAAGTGTGAGACTTGTGTGGAATCCAAGATTTCTAAGGCTCCTTTATATTCGATAGAAAAATGGAGTGAACCTTTAGATTTAATTGACATAGATATCTGTGATTTAAAGTTCGTGCAAACCAAAGGTCGTAGAAAGTATTTTACTACTTTTATCAATGATTGCACAAGATATTGTTATACCTATTTGCTAAGAAGCAAAAATGAAGCCTTAAAAGCTTTTAAGCTCTTTAAAATTGAGGTTGAGAATCAACTAAACAAAAAGATTAAGGAAATAAAGAGTGATAGAAGTGGTAAATAAGATTCATTGTTTAATGAATTCTCTACAGAAAATGAAATAATCTATCAAACCACTGTTCCTTATTCAGCTAAAAAAAAGGTATTGCAGAGTGTAAGAATAGTAAGTTGAAAGACATGATAAACGCTTTTTTGATAAGCTTAAATTTACCTTAGTACATGTGGGAAGGCTACTTACATCCAATTACATATTAAATAAAATACCCCACAAGAAATAGGACAAGACATTGTATGAGCTATGGAAGGATCAAAGGTTTTCTTACAAGTGCATGAAAGGGTAAGCGTGTCTTGCTAAGGTAGCAATTCCTCCTCCTAAAAAGGTCAAGAAAGGACTTATGACTGTAGATTGTGTATATTATTGTTTTCTTATGTATAAGTTGGATGTTCTTGACATTCATGTCAATACGATGACCAAATCAAGGAATGCTTCATTTTTTTAATATGTTCCATACAAGGGAACACAAGAAAATATGACTACGAAGAGAGCTCATGAGAACTCGAGTAGTGATCCACAAATAGATAACGAGGAACAAATCGAACTCCGAAAAAGTAAAAAGGCTAAAGTACCAACTACTTATGGTCTAGATTTTCCAACTGAAGTGAAATCTTGAGCTCATGCTTATTGATATGAACATAAAAATTTAATTAAAACTAAACATACATAGCGAAATTAAACAAAAAAAATTCAAATTTCCTTAGGATCTTGGAAAGAGATATACATGTGATCTAATTGCAATTTAAAACATATATCTTATAAAAATCATAGCTACTTAGAGACTTGTCACTCTAAGTGTGTCAATCCCTGCATGAATGCATCATGGGTTAATTATTTCGATCTCTTTTTGAGGCCAAAAGCAATCTAAGTGTTCTACCTTTAATGGTGATCTGCATAGATACCTACTAGAGGCTTCATGAGGTCTAGTGGTTCTCTAATGCTTGCCAGAAGGCTTCTCAAGCCTCAATCCAAAAATATAGAGTTAACAGGTTTAGATCCGAAGTGATCTGAGATAAATTCCTACACTTGTTGCACCAAGAGAAAGAACAAAATAACTTTGTAGGGAAGTAGCTATTTTGCGCAGATCCCCATAACAAATCTAAAAGTCCCCTAAATTTTGATTTTGGTTGATTCCTTTGGGATAGAAAACTGATTTTTTTTCATTATGATCAAAAACACTTTTCTGACCACCCAGAATACAATTCGACATAATCAGGCTTAGGAAAATAGGGTTTCAGGATTTGGCCAATGTTGTAACTTTTGTGAAAAATTAATCTCTCAATGCTAAAAATATTTTTTTTACCTTCGTTGTGTTAAGAATGATTCAAGAACACTTAGAAAAATCATAAAGGTGCAAAGAGAGCTTAGGGAAAATGAACATTGCGCCATACCCCTCGTGAACATCTAGTGTTAATGCCTAGGGTTTTTCTGTCCTCTCTAATAAGCCAAAAAGACTTAATAATGCATTTAAATACATCCTGAGTTAGATCAGGCTTGACTATTAGATCAACTAAGCCCAGTACTAACATACTCAGAAGGTGGCCCAACTCTGGAGTGTTTCTTAAAGCCCAATTAAAACTATATTAATTAGCTTGTCCAAGATTAGGAATTAGTACTATTAATATTTTAACTTATTATCACACCAAAGATAGCTTTTTCCTACGCCAAGCCTATTAGCAAGCTTTACTTGGAATAGTTCACAACTAAATTCTTTTAACTTGATAATTAGGTCTTTTAGCCTCATACTGTAATTTACATGTTAGATAATTTAATTCATAATTAAATTTTTTAATCGAAGTAAAACAATATTTACTTTATGTGGAATATTAAATAATTATCAAATAATTTTTTAATTTTTCAAATACAATTATTTGATTTTGTTTAATAATATCCCCAAAATCATGTCTACAAATATACATTATTTTTATAAGATATTCTTATCTTTATTACCATATTAAGACATCTTCAATTAGATTTAATAAATCTAATTTATGTCTTTAACAATACTTAAGTAAACTAAATCGATTAAGTCTTCCTTATATACCTTTTATTTAATTAATTCATGCTTAACTAAATCTGGGTTTTAATCTAATAGATCATTTTATTGTGTGGACCCATTTGGCTTTCATCATAACGGCAATAAATATAATTACCAAATTAAGTGTACTTATATTTATATACCAAGATTGGCCTTTAGCAAGGCATAATGGCCATTCAGTATGCAGGAAGAGTTAATAGACCTCTTTAAGAATCATTTTAGTAATCAACCTCTCATTGTACTTCAATTCTTTTACCAGATATCCTAAAAAGACCATGACCATGGTGCAGTGTTTACTTATGTATTAATCTATATTAGATTCTATAGCTTATGGTTTGCCTTATGAATTTAGAGAAATAATTTCTCCTAAATTCATCATGCGTTAGCCAATAACTTTATCAAGTTAAGCAAAGCCAACAACAAATAAGATATGTCTCTTATTTCAACTGGAGTGGTGAATCCTCTCTGGATCACTTATCCATCTTCATATGATCCATGCATACCCAAAATCACCCTACCATAAGCATCTATCTATTGCGAACCTATTTGTGACAAAATCAAAGCATGACATTCCCTAGACAAGATGATATGGTATCACAAGTCTGAGGACTAATATACATAATTAGCATATGGGTACATATTTCATTGACACTTCAGTGACTTATACCATATGGAGTTCTCATACGGGCCATGTTCAGTGAACTTGTTTCCTCAAAAGAAACACCCATATGCTATCCTAAGTATCTCTATATTTTAACTATATGCTGGTCTTTGTGCATCGTCAATACCCTATCATGATAATATGATGACTATAAATGTTTTTATAAATAAGGCTTTGATGCATAAGGATCTCATTGTCATAACTCAATATTAACTTTGTAGGGTCGTTGTGTTTCATAGGCTTCATCCAACTAGTGTTTGCATGATTGTTAATCATGCCATTAATATAAAAGGAAACCTTGAATCACTAACTAAAGTGATTAGTTTACATTATTAACTACTATATGCCTCATCCAATCCTTTTGGCTCTAGGGCATGTAATACCATCCCCCACTTGTATTAAGCCCATTGCAATTGCATTTAATGTTGAATTCTTTCGATTAGCAATCGTGTCTCAACTTGGACAAAGCTTTAGTACTATTGTGAGAATATGTTTTAGTTATATTCATGATAATCTTATTATCATTATATAACTAACGCATATTCTCACAATAATACTAATACTAAGATATTTGTTGGAAAATATACCACAAACATTTAAAGAAGGAATGTTATCTTTAAAATCACTATTTTGGAAAGAGGCCATTATTAACGATATAGAATCCATCATACAAAATCATACATAGAAATTAGAGGATCTTCCTAACAGACATAAGCCATTAGGATCCTAATGGATATTTTAAAGGAAGATATAGTTAGATAGATCTATAGACATGTATGAAGTTTTACTTGTAAGAAGGTTTCAAGCAAAAAGAAAAGCTTGATTATTTCAATACATACACACTAGTTACGAGAATAACATCCATTCAAATGTTAATAACTATAGCTGCTCTTAATGATCTCAAGATACATTAAAAGGATGTCAAGATTGCTTTCTTAAAAGGAGAATTAGATGAAGAAATCTATATGGAACAACTCGAAGGGTTTGTCATTTTAGGTTAGGAAAAGAAGGTATGTAGGCTTGTTAAATTGTTATACAGTTTAAAGCAAGCATCGAAATAGTGGCATCAAAAAATTCACAAAATAATATTTTCAAATGGATTTCACACTAATGAATAGAAATTATGTATAAATAAAGTGTATGAATAAGGGTTATGTCATTATTTCTCTATATGTAGATGATATGTTGATCTTAGGCAGTAATGATGTGATTATTAAAGTTACCAAAGTATGATTGACTGGGAAGTTCGATATGAAAGATATAGGTGTAATGGATGTGATTTTAGGAATTAAAATTTTTAAATCGCAAATATGACTTGGTAGTGACTCAAGATCATTATATGAAAAAGATCTTTGAGAAGTCTATTATAGATAATACCAGTATAACCAAAACACCTATAATTGTAAATATACATCTAAGGAAAATAGTGGTGATGTGATATCTCAAGTTAAAAATCCGTGTATAATTACTAGCTTAATGTGTCAAATGAACTGTATAGGATCAGACATTATTTACTTAGTAAGCAAATTAAGTAGATTTACAAGCAATCTCGGAAAGGATCATTGGAAGGCCATTGTAAGGGTTCTTAGATACTTGAGATACACTACTAAATATGGACTGCACTATATGAGATATCTGGTTATACTTGAAGGATATAGTAAAGCAAATTGGATATCATATACTAAAGACTCCAAATCCACTAACGGATTTATCTTTACTATTAGAAGAGTTGCAGTGTCTTGTAAATCCTTCAAACAAATGTATATAGCCAAATCCAAGATGAAATCTGAGTTTCTAGCTTTAGATAAAATAAGAGAAGATGCAAAATGGCTTTGAAATTTTTAAAATGATATTTCATGTTGGCCATTGCGATAGCCAATCTACAATTGGTAGGGAACAGATTTGTTTGTATAATGGTAAGTCTCGACATATTCATTGAAGACATAATACTGTGAGATAATTGCTTTCAAAGGGGATTATCTTTATTAATTATGTGAAATCAAAGGATAATATTATAGACTCACTTACAAAAGGCTTAATAAGAGAGTAAGTCTATAGATTATCAAGGGAATGGGATTTAAGCCTATAAATTAAAAGTTATATAACGGCAACCTAACCTAGTTAATTGGAGATCCCAAGATCTAGGTTTAAAAGGACAACCAAATTATGTTAACTTAGAGTGAGCACTAAAATAGTTAAACACTCTTACCCATTCCTATAGTGAATTAGCTATGCTTGCAAAAGCGTTAGCATAAGATATGTTTTTAATGATTCTTATCACTTGATGAAATTAAGTGGGGTGTTCTGGGATACTCTTAATAAGAAATTACCTATGTGAGTGTGAAATGAGGCCATTTCCATGAAAATTGATAAGGCAAAATTTTCTATAGCACTCTTAGAAAATAGGACATGTTTGGGGCCAAAATGAACACAATCTTGAGAACCAAGGGTGCTCAAAAAGGGATTGTGCGACAAATATTATCTTGGTTTATAAGAAAGGCTGAATAGTTTAAAACATCAAGTTTATTGTTAGCCAGGTAAATCTAATAGTTGTCGTTATGGAAGGTTCAAGGCCAAAAGCTCCCTATCTTAATGAAATAATTCTTTAAGTTATTCTCTAGCATATTTTGTGTTAGTTTGTCATCTTATGCAAGCAATTTCCATTCATGTAGGAGATTATTAGATATAAATGTGCCAATAAGTGTGTATAAATATGAAGTATGTATACCAATACGTAGGTTGTCATACATAGATGCACGATGCAAAAAATATGTTGCATAATTAATATTTATGATTAATAAGAAATTATAGTTGCAATGCCCACTTGAACATGAAGAAAATTTGGTTATTGGTGTTGGGTGGTGAGCAATCCCACATTGATAACTTAAAGCTTAACTATTTGGTATATATTGGCCAAGTTCTAATGTGGGGTTGGGTCTAAGGGGCATCTATTTCTGTTTGAGAGTTAAAGTCTACGAGGTTAGACCATACATGTGTGTGCTGCCGTCACCAAGCCAAGCCTAGGTTCGGGCTTAGGATAAAGTCAAGTCAACCTTATATTTTTGGAGCCTAACATGTCAATCTTAAGCCTAACCCAACTGAATTTTAATTAAGTCTCGTAAGATATTCCTATCAAGTTTCAAATTTTAAAATCATTATTTGATTTAAAATTAAAAAAGATGTCATCCTAATTTTAAGGAACAGTTGTAACTAGTCATGATATAGGCATTCATTTTGCTAGGAAACTTGAAATTAAGAAGTTTTTTTTATTGGAAAAAAAAATCAAAATCAGTTTTTCATCCATTCTCTATGTCTGCATTAGTTTTACTGTTACTATCTTTGAGAGAGATTAATACACCTGTTCAATTCATTGTGTTACTATCGATAAGTGCTGTTGACCAGTAACATGATTAAAGAGGCTTGGGAGACGAGTTGCGGATACTATCAAGCATGCAAGAGTCAAACAAATATCATCTTAAGGTCAAAGGTTCAAAACCTTGACTTGATCAATGTATTCATGTAATTTTAGTTTGACGGATTCGGTAAAACCAAGTTTTACTCATATTCATTGTCTGCCAAATTAATTAATTAATTAATTTTATTTAGACGTGTTTTTTTAACTATTTGTTCGTATATCCAGTGTACAACACCCAACAGTGAATATACATATATGAAGTATTATTTTACATTTATCATTAATAATTATTAATTTTTTATTACTTAAAATTCTAAATATATGATTTATATAAAACAACGCGTCACTATTTATTGAATAATTTCTTTAAAATTTCAAAAGTTAAATAACATTAAAATATACATCTAAACTTCTAAACTATATTAAAAGTATCCAACAAATGTTACTATTTGGTCAAAGATATATGAGCAACATCTGTTCAGAAACAATAAACAAAGTTTTGTAAATAATTAAGTACAGAGCTAAAGATAAAGTCATAATAATAGGAAAAAGAGGTGCATGCTAAGGAAATGATCTTGCCTTATATTAATAGTTCTTGTGTAAGTTGAGAAAATTCCTTGGCTTTTGTTCATTGTCTTGTATTTTCTTTTTTCTTTTCAGCAAATTCCTCCACTTTCTTAGCAACATACTTTTCTTTACACTTAACTTCAGCTTCATACTCATCCCTAAAGTTGAATGCATCTAAGCAACTTCCCTCAAACTTTCAAAGCACTTCTTTCTTAATTTATAAAACCTGCAGCTAGAAAGAAGTTTTAAGTTCAAAGATCTTCTACAAGTTTCCAAAGGATTTGCGTCTCAATAATTAAATGTGGCAAATGGACTGATTCAGCTAGATTGAATTAGGTCTTTTTCAGATTCGAATTATTTTGAGCTTGGATTCATTTTGAATTTGAATCATCTCGAGCTTGGATATTTTCAGATTCAAGCTATCTCAGGCTCAAACTATTTCAAATTCAAGCTATTTTGGATTCGAATTATCTCGTGTTTGGATTAGTTCGAATTTGAACATGCTTAGATGGATTCAAAAAATTCTAAAATTTCGTAAACATATATTTTTTAATATTTTGATTATAATAATTAATTTTACTTTTATGTAGTGAAAAATTACTAAAATTAAAATTTTATAAATTTATAAATATTTATATAATTTTATATCAATATATAATTTTATTTATATATTAAATATTAATATATTGTATTTAATATTATCTATAATTTTTACTATAATATCCTTTAATTTTAAATAAAAGCTAAATATATAAGTTCAATATATATATATATTTCTATTAAAAATAAAAAAAATAATTTTTATATTTGATATTTATTATTGTACAATTATTGTATTTTTATATTTTTGTTAGTTGTATAATATTTAGTATTAATATAATTAATGATTATATAAGAATTTTTTTGTTTTAGAAGTGAGTTCAAATAAATATAAAATAATACTAAGAAAACGTAAATATAAAAAATCATTAGACTACATTTAAGAAAAAATCATTAGAATGAAACAAGTCATAAATAAACTTAACAATATTTGTATATTATATATAACTTTTTATTCTTAACCTAATAACTAGTTGGGTTGTTATTTACTTAACCCAACAATTTTTTTTCTTTATTTTATTATGTTTTATTAGATTTTTTTGTCTATTTATTATGGTTTTTTAAGGTTGCATTTAGAAATTTAAATTAAAAAATAATGTAAATTTTGTAATAAAACCTATTAAATATAGCATTAATGATTATCTTTCAAATTATGGATTTTTTAGATACCTATTTAATAGTAAATTTGAATTACTTATAAATATTCGTGAATTAGAAATTCATGTTTTTTATACCTTTCAAATATATAATCATATTAAATTATAACAATTTAGTCATAATATTTGCATTTCATCATCACAATTTAATAGCAAATGAAATCCAATGTTTCAAATTTATATGATATTCCTATAATCTTAATATTTGATTATTTTGACATTAACATTAAATATATCAATTGTTGTAATATATCGAGATGCGAATCCCAACATATTAGAGTAGACAACACTTTTAATTATCATAGAGCCCCAGCAGTCGAAACGAATAGCTCTTTTGAACTTCCCATATTGAAATATAAAATTGTTGGGTTAAAGAGTCACCATCGATCTTTTTGGACTATGTGTGATCAGGCACCTATGAAAAATATTCACCAAAAATTTACAAAACTCTAAAAGAATAATTTTACAATCTGCATTATCCAAAGATCTATAAAGTTAGGCTTGAGAGTTGGTAACACCACAAGTAAGACAATCCCTATCGTGATGCCCAAAAATTAGTGCCAACTAATCACACATATCCAATTTATATTTTCCTTGGTTTCAATTATTTAAATATTCAATCATAATTCCCCTTTTTATTCATAAAAAACAAACATATATTAGAGAAAAAGAAAAACATCTATCACAAGACTTGTATTAGATTTTTATGAGAGTAATCGAATGTTGGTCTAGGACTAAGTTGAATCTATAGCTTAATTCGGAGCAAAAACTTTTTCTCGAATGGAAATTTTTTTAAAAATATGTTACTATGAAAATACTTACAAATTGTTTATCAAATCAAAACTATTTATAAAGCTAAACTTTGTTTAAAAGAAATTATAAAATGAGACATAAGGACTAGATTGAAAAAAACACAACCTTGAAAATAAAGCTAAAGAAAAAAATTTTTATTTAATTTTTGTTAACTTAAGAGCCTTTCTGTGAGCCACTAGGAACTTACCATAGACATCCTTAAACTTACTTGTTGATGCACCAATGGAGATGCTGTGAAAAATCCTACAAAGCATTAAATATGAGAAAGGCTCAAAGTTTGGATTCTAAGGGGACACTCTAATGCTTATGTTAGCAAAAAGGTTACGGATAAAGAATAAAGAGAGAATAAAGAAACTCTAATAGCTCATACCTGAAAAGTTTTTGCTATTACCTCTCTACATAGGCTTTGATAGAACTTCTACTTGAACTAGAACTTTAGGCGAGTAGAGATTTGGTGGTAATTAAACTTATCCGATTGCCTAGAGATTGAAGTTGTCCAACTGTGCTCTAATACTTATCTCTTCAATGAGATCACATTTAGTGACTAAGTATTAAGGGGATATAACAATTACCCTTAGGATGTAGGCGGTTATAAAGTGACCACTTACAGACCAAAATAATGTTCCTTAGGAAACTGGCGGTCTACAAGTATTAGGCCGCGTCAATGATGTCGGGCAAAACCGAGTACGGCAGGTCATTTTTGTGTTTTTAAAATTTGAATTTTATATCTAATAAGCAAACTAGAGCATTAAACGTAGTTAGCGTACGGTTCTAACAGAGAACTGACATGTGGCCCCAATCTGTGAACCGTAGGCAATAATTCTTGGAATGGCAGTAGTACCCCTACAAATAGCCATTACATCATTTGACCTATGCACTAGTTTTTACCATTTGTTATTTCGTGCAAAGATTAAGTTCTAAGTTTTTACCATCGGGTTTTAGAGGTTTCCACCCTAATTTCCTGCCTAAAGGTATTTCATGCAATACTCTGTCACTATCTCAGTTTTGGTAAGAGTTTTTTTATTCTATTCTTGTATTTAATAGCAAGATTTTAATTTGTTTTATGTTGGTCATGTAGTCTTACGACAAACCCAATTCTTATTGAAATCAATCGAAAGAAAGAGAATTTAAAAATGACTGGCAAAAAAGTTATAAGGCACTTGTTTGTGATGACAAATATGATGACAAATATGATCATCAATGAAAAGCAGCAATCAACTATTTATTATGGTCAAAGAAGAAGTAAGTGCCCCAATAGAGAGGGTTGGAGCCTAAAGAGTGGAACAAGCATAAGAGGAAGGTGAAAATAAAGGGCAAGATCAAAGTTCTGCTAGTGGAAAAGGTGAGGGAGCACCAACCGACTTGGCGTAAATAGATACTAATATGACGGATGCATTTGAGGGCGTGATTAATAAGACAATCGTAAAAGAGATATTAATAGAATGAGGATTCAACTTTAGGTGATTTGGGATATCAAGCCCCATATTTGGGTGACCTGTGATAACAGTTGAAAGAAATATTATACTTGTATGTTTTTAGAAAGGGTTCCATCTTCTTTTGAAGCCATTTTTTTGCGAAATGCGGAGTTGATATGGAATAGCACCAAACCAGCTGAAACTAAATGCAAGTGTAATACTGCTAACATATTTCATCGTTTGCTGAGAAAAAGTTAGGTTCCATTAATTGATGTGATGTAGTACTTGTTTTCTTTAAAGAGATAAGAGTGATAGTATTACTTATAGTCTGCCACCAAAAAGATGATAACCGACATTCCATCAAATGTTTATGTTACTTATAAGCAAATTTTCTTAATAAGCAAGTGGTCTAATATGGAGTGGGGCTTTCCAGTCGAATGGAACTTATGCTCGCCTATGAGTAATTTGAAGTTGAGCTGGGTGAGTCTGAACTAGAATAGAGAGAATTTTTCTGTAGTCACCAGTTCAAATATGGTGACTACTTAACTACCAAAAAAATCCAGAGTATTGTCTGGGTGTTAATCCTGCTAATTTGCTAGCAGAAAATATTCATCCCATCAAACATAAAAGTCAAAGATGTTTATAAACACTCGATAAGAGCGTGTGCCTCTTTTTTTTTACTTGGTCCTTTTATGTAGAATCCCAGCCTACACCTAGATAGCCCTAGCACGCAATAGAAAATGCTAGGTTGCCTGCTCATAAAGAAGAAACTCCAAGTGGATTAAACATCAATCACCACTCGACTTCTATAAAGAAGAGTGTGGAGACATTAGATGAAGTGTCCACTATTGCTATTGTGGATGGTATATATTAACAACATTTTTTATTAGAAATTTATTATTCGTTAAATTTAATTTCTTATTTTTCTTCATAGTTATGGATCTTGGTACTCGTGCTACACTAGCCACCTGCAAAGCTAGTCAAGCAACTGCTTTGAAAGCAAAAGAAATAGGGAAAAAAAAAGCAAGAGATAGCCAAGACGAGCCATTTGCACCAAAACGGGTTAACTTCAAGCCTCATATTGCCCATTCGACTGAAGCTGAGGTTATTTCTCTTGGCAATTCCTCTACCACGAAAGCTACAGCTATCATAGCTTGTCAAGTAGAGACTCCTATTGTTGAAACTTCCACTAGTCCTTCGTCCACAGCTATTTTACCCCAAAGCCTGTTGTGCCTTTAGTTGGGGCAAGCGAGTCTACCTTAGGAAGCATCGACTTACATCTTTGGAGGCATAATCTTGAATTGAGTGTTGGGATACTAAGTCATGGAGAAGTTGCATTTAGATTACGAAACAAAGTTGTTTGTCCTACGAACATGGAATTTTTGGCTACAATGAACCTAGCTGCCAATGTATAATCCATGTTGGCTTACATAGTATAGGTGAGTTTTTATTCACTTCATAATAACTTTCTGTTAGTGTTCATTTCTAACTTTTACACATGCAGGCTCTACATAGTCAAGTGGCCACTGTTGTACATTAAAACATGCGAAAAGAAGTAGTGATGAACAAGGCTAAGGTGAGCACGCTTCAAATGAGGGTTTACGAGTTGATCTTGGAGAAGTAAACTTTTAATGAGCATGCCAAAAAAGCTAAAGAAGAGACAGCAAAGTTAATGGCTGAGTCTGAGGAGATGAAGGCTGAGCTTGAGTCAGCGAATACTAAAATTGGGAAATTATCTAAAAAATTAGAGGAGTCTTGAAAAGCCTATTCAACATGTGATTCTGATTTATTATTTGCCATAGCTAGGATTTCTGAGCTTGAAATGCAACTGGTAAATGTAAAATCCCGTATTTATAGTGAATTTAATTTAGAAAGGGGTACCCTTATAGACCAAATACTGGCTTATGGAAGAAAATATTGATGGGGTGCCCTATGTAGAATACAAGTTCTTTGGGGACCATTGGACTTAAGAGACATTGGATTCTCGTAACTCATCACCTTTCCTTTAGATTTTAACTTTTTAATGCCATCTTAACAGCAAGTCGAGGAGATGCATGCCAAAGATTTAGTATTTATCACTCCTATTCCAAAATAGGGAACTAAGTAAAAAGAATCAAGTGAGGAAAGGGGTGAGGAGATTGAGCAACTTGGCAAGCAAGTAGATTAAGCCTTGTCTAGTTAGAATGCCCTTTTTTTGGGTAAATTTTGTTATTTTTTTTGGAAATAATAAAAATTTCTTTATAAATTTTGCATAAATTATGCTTTTTTTTGTTGATAAAAATTTAGGCCTTTGGTAGCCTTTTTAAGTAGACCATGCAAGGTCTTGTTGACCTTTAATGATGTTTTATTACCTTAGGTAGACTATGTGAGGTGTTATTGGCTTGTAATGGCTTTATGTTGCTTTTGTTAGACAATGTAAGATCCTATTAACTTATTACGGTTTGTGTCAACTTTGAGTAGTCATTGGACTGTATAAAGTCTTAGTTTGGCTTATGTTAGCCTTTAGTGGTTTAAGGAGATCGTAAAGTCTTATGGCGAATAGACACTTGTCTGTAAATTCTTGAAAATTTTATTATATGAAGCTTGTACATAATATTTTTTAGATGGATAGCCTTCCATGTGTTGTGTAAATGCTTTCGTGTCATGTCCACTAATTTGTAGGCTCTGAACCTATTACTTTTGCAATTTGGGAGGGTCCTTCCTAATTTAGAGACAATTTTTTCCTTTCACCTGTTGGTCTGCATGCCTCACAGTTTCTTAGTACCAGGTCGCCAACTTGAAATTGCCTATGTTTTACTCTTTTGTTGTAATATCTTGATACTTGATGTCCTTTGATTACCATGCGTGCTGTGACATCTTTTTTACTTTCTTTAAGTAGATTAAAGTTTGCTTTAAAATGTAGATTATTAAGTATTAGACTGGTAATAGCTATTCGAATGCTACGAACTCTGATCTCTACTAAAATAATTACTCCAATACCATAAACCAGGCTGAAGGGTTGGCTCTAATTGCTTGACATTTAGTCATTCTGATCGCCTATAGTATTCTTGGCATTTCTTATGCCTATGCTACCTTCGCATCATCTAGCATCTTCTTAAGTTGATGAAGTATGTTTTTGTTCATAGCTTCCACTTGTCTGTTGGATTGTAGGTGCATAACGAAACTATGTACGAATTAATGTGAAAATTTTCATAAAAATTCTTTTACTTATATCAGTGGAGAACCGTTTTCCATTATTTGCTACTGTAACGTTAGGAATCCTAAATTGACACACGATGAATTTTTAAATGAAACTCTCCGTAGTTTGAGCTGTTATTTTGGCCACAGGCTCTGGTTCTACCCATTTTGTTAAGTAGTCACAGCCAACAACTAAGAATTTTTATTATAAAGTTATTAAGAGGAAGGGACCTGATATGTCAATGCCCCATACGCAGAAGGGTAAGGGGTTAAAAATTTGTTTCAATGCTTCTGCAAGTTATTTGGGAATTTTAGCAAACCATTAGCATTTGTCACATCTTCAAAATAAATTGGTGGCATCCTTCTTCATTTCGGCCAAAAAAATCTTTGCCTAAAGGCTTTCTGTGCTAGTGCTCTTCCCCTCAAATGATTTCCATAAACTTCTTCATGGATTTTTCTTAATACACATTCTGCCTCATTTGGATCTAGACACTAAGTAAAGGGTAAGTGAAAGACTTATTATATAAAATACCATCAATGATTGCATGCCTGGATGCCTTTTTTTTAATACCTTTTCTGTAATAAGGCTTCTTGTATGATGTTCTGCTTAAGAAACGCTCTTATTTCAGTCATCCAGTTTTCTCTAGTGTTCATGTTTATTTCAAAAACATGTCGATCATAGACTAAAGATCTAATAGATTCAAGAAAGATTCTCTCTTTATGTTTGATTTCAAAACCATACGTCATTTTAAAGATTACGTCAACTTTAGTATTCAAGTCATGGGGTATCTATTTAAATGCACAGTGGTCAAAAGTCTTGATGAGCTCAGAGACCATTTAATGGTATTTGGCTAGGGTCTGGTTCTTGACTTCATATTCCCTATTGATTTGATTTGCTACTAGTTGGGAATTAGTATAAGCCTCTAAATATGTGGTACCCAAGTTTTTGGCCAGCTTGATTCCTGCTATTAATGCCTTATATTCTGCAGCATTATTTAAAGCCACAAATTGGAAAGACAAGATGTAGTTCCATTCATGACTGCTGGGATCGATAAGCAAGATGACAACTCTCGACCTTTCTTATAGTTATAATCCGTCAGCATAAAGTCTCCATAGGTTTTTCTCTTTTCATTTTAACTATCAAGTTTTTCATCACCATCTCCTAATAGTAAATTCTTTTCAGTGATGTCTAAGGGTTTGGCAGATTACAAGAAAAAGCATTCAACAACAAAGTTGGATAATACTTGTACTTTATTATTCTTCTGGGGCTATAGGTCAACCCAAATTCACTCAATTCTATGCTTTATCATATCATTCTCTCAGTCGAGTTGACTTTCTGTAAAATATTTTTTATAGAATGATCCATAATTATAATGATGAGCTGTGCTTAAAAGTACTCTTGTAGTCTTCTGGCAGCTATGACGAGTGTATGAATGAGTTTTTAGATCTTTCTACAATCAACCTCTCTTGTTTAGAGTGCTTTATTGACATAGTAGACTAGTCATCAAGTTCCATTTTCTTGTGTTACTAAGACAGCTGCAATAGTGTCATCGAACGCAGCCAAGTATATAAACAAGTTTGCACCAGGTTGAAGGCTTATTAATAATGGTGTTGAGCATAAATAATGTTTTAGTTTGTTGAATGTTGTTTGGCATTCTTTTCTCCACTTCTATCGGGTAGTTGCCCTAATTAGCTTGAAAAAAGAAAGGGATTTGTCGGCTAGCTTTAAAACAAAATGGTTAAGTGCAGTTACTTTTCTTATCAATTATTGTACTTCTTTTATCGATTAGGGGTGCCATCTCTAATATAACTTTTATCTTCTCTAGATTCCTTTTATCCCTCGGGAAGATACCATAAAGCCTAAAAATTTATTGATTGCTACTCCAAACGTACATTTTGTTGGATTCAACTTCATATTGTACCTTCATAAGGTCTCAAAGTTCTCTTTTAGGTCAGCGATTTGCTATTCCATCGGCACACTTTTTACAAGCATGTCATCGACATTGACTTCCATGGATCTCCCAATTTGATCTTTAAAGATTTTATATACCAGGCATTGATAAGTAGCTCCTACATTTTTCAGTTCAAAGGGCATAACTTTACAGTAAAAATTCCTTCTTTTGTGATAAAAGATGTTTTGGCTTCATCCCGTGGATCCATCCTAATCTAATTGAATCCAGAAAAGACGTCTATGAAGGAAAAAAATTGATACCCTACTGAAAAGTCAACAAGGTGATCTATTATTAAAAGAGGGCAACTGTCTATAAGGTAAACCTTATTGAGTTCAATGAAGTCAACCATATTGTTCACTTTTCGCTTGACTTGTTCACCATTACTACGTTAGCTAACCACTCCGAGTACATTACTTCCCTTATGTATCCAATAACTAATAGCTTATCAATTTCTTTTTTGATTGCCCAAATCATCTCAGAAGCGAATTTTTGCTTCTTTTGCTTAATTAGTTTAGCTTACGGGTTGACATTTAACGTGTGCATAATCACGTTTATGTCAATGCTTGGCATATCTATAGCTGACTAGGCGAAAATGTTTGCATGGTGTTGTAGGAAGTTTCTCAGGACGTTCTTGGCCTTTGGTTCTAGAAAACTCCCAATTATCATGAACAAGTCAAGCTCCGAAAAGTACAGTGATATCTTTGCCATTTCTTCATCTGACTAAGGTTTTGGATAATGAAAGTCAGCTCTAGTGTCCAAGCTTTTGAGGGTCAAGGCACGCAAATTAGTTGGCATTATTGTATTTACTAACAGTCTACTCCCCATTAGAGTTTCTCTATCTTCGTCGATGGCACCCTAGTTTTTCCTGATCATTTTTATAGACACTAAATGGCATTACCAAATGACTGTTTGGTTAACTTTCATGTACCCTACTTCTGTCGAGGCAGGGAATTTAATCGTTAGGCAAACTGCGGTAATTAGTTTTGCCTTTCTTATAGTAGGTCACCCAAGAATAACATTATATGCGGACAGTTGATCAACTACTAGGACGTCAACCCTTATTGTGATTGTATGTTCTCCATCACCAAGGGTAACTAGTAAGGTAATGGAACCCTTTATGGGTATAGATTGGTTGGCGAGCCTATGGATTGGTAGCGATGAGTGTAGATTGCCACTACTGTATCCCATTTATGAAATGCGCTCCATTGAAAAATCTCTACTGCACTATCGTTATCAATTAAAATTTGATCTACGTGATAATTTCCCATAATGGAAGGTTATTTCCATTATCAGCGACCAATTCGTCATCATTAGCCCAGAACATTACCTTTTAGCTATCTTGTTGAGCCTTTTTAAATATGTATCTACTACCATAACGGATCATAAGTGTAATTTTCTTTTGGATTTACTGGTCGCCCAACTTACATTGTCACTAATGATTACGTTAATCTACCTATGATTCGGCGTTTTCTTGCTGTTTTGTCTTGACATCGGTCAGGTTACTAAGATAGTTCCTCATTGTCTTTCTTCACAAATTAGTTATTTCTCCCTCCTAAATCAATGCTTAAATGGCATTTTTCAAACTGATGCATTTTTTCGTTGCATGGCTAATGTCATCATGGAACTCACAATGTTTTTGTGGGTTTTTATGGCTTTTGCCCACCTTCATAAGCAACGGCTATTCTACCAAGCCTTCTCTCATGATGGCATGTAGAATCTATGTCCTGCTAGCATTAAGGGGCGTGTAAGATTCACATCTATTGTATGACAGTGCCTAATTCTGCTTTCTACTTGTTTATGGTTGGTTCATCATAGGCTCAGGTTTGTCATCCTGGCAGTTGTCTGTTTTACCTTTCTGAGAAAACTGTTATCATTTTTTCATGTTTCACCCAAAGCAATTTCTTCATCATTCTCTATCAGGGCATTCAAATTTGCAATTTGCAATTTCAATATCTTCGGTATTAGCATACTTTTATGCTTTCTCATAAAGCTAGTATAACTTTATCGGCTGGGTCTGTTAAAGCATACTTTATGTGTTTATGGCAAACCCTTGAAATGAATGCTTGGATGGCCCGTTCATCATTTAGATTTGACTTCCAGTGTAGCCATCTTGAAGTGTTTGACATAATCTCAGAGTGTTTCATTAAGGTTTTGTTTGACAGCCATTAGGCTAATTACTGTTCTAGCTGTGGTCTTATAGTTACCAAAATGGGCTAAGAATTGTTTACCCAATTGGTCAAAATTTAAAATAAATTATGGTTTTAAAGAATACCACCAAGTTTTGGCAGGCCTGCAAAGAGTCATAGGAAACACTCTATGCTGAACAATGTCACAGACGTCTTAAAGATGGTGAAATGCCTGAAAGTGATTCAAATGATCTGATGGATCCGTCCTACCATTATATGTATTTAGTGAAAGTTTGATCTTTTTAGGAACTAGTACCTGGCAAATGATTAACAACAGTGGATTGTGCTCGACTTCTAACCATTTTCAATTATCCTTATTCGGCTATTTCAAATTCTTAATCTCCTATCAAAGGGTTGCCACTTGTTCGACCAGAAGAGGATCTTATGTAGGGCAATCTACCTTTTTTTGCCTCCTATGTCAGTCATTGTCGGGAGTAGAATAGGAACTTTTTGTGATCTCGCCACTCTCCCAATTTGTCTGTTAGTTTCTCGTGCTTAAGTTATGATGCTTAGTGCATAAGCTATGGTTTTTAAGGTTAGATTGACTAGGTATCTGGGTTTGGTGATTCGTCTGTGCTTGTAAAAGCTTATTAATTTGCTATTGTTACTGTTAAATAATGGCCTATTGGGTCACCAATTCTTGCTAATGTTGTTGCTGGATAAGAGCCTAATAGGCCGCCATTTAATTCGCTAATGCTTGGAATTGTGTAAGGTAATGGCCCTGTAAGTCGACCTGAGGCAAAGTAGGCATTATTAGGTGTTGAGGTAACGACATGCTTGTTACGGCTAGATTCGCCAACTCTATTGTTAGCGGATTAATAGTGTATATGTTGGGAATGGTTGCTCTAGCAATAGTCATGCTTGGAGATGATGGGCTTCCAAGAATATGAGTAGTTGATCTGGTGTAAGGGGTTTTGTTGCGGTGATGGTGAGAAGAAGGTTAGGAGACTCTGGAAGTAATTCAATGATTGAGACCATACGTTGGGTGAAAAGGTGTTTGAAAATAAGAAAGGGTGTACAAGAAGGCCAGTGGGACTAGCTTTATTGTCACAACCATGGAGTAAAGCCTTTTCATCACAATGGAGCAAGGTGTTATAGGGTCAAGTAGGGACCCAACAGGTGCTTGACTTGTTGCGAAGATAGTTTGATGATTCAAGCAGATTCGGTTGTTTAAGATGCCATAGATTCTTCTTGAACTAAAAAAGGATGGCTGATATTTCAAATATGTGAGGAAGTGTTGATTCCCACAAACGGCACCAATTATTGATGCAATAATGGAGATGTTGTGAGGGATCTTGCAAAATAGTAAATATGAGAGAGGCCTGGAGTTTGAACTTGGGAGACACTCAAATGCTTAAGTCAGCAAAAAGGCTATGGATGAAGAATGAAGAGAGAATACAGAAACTCTAATAGCTCACCTTAAAAGTGTTGTTACCTCTATATATAGGCCTTGATAGAACTTTCACTTAAACTGGAACTTTAGGCGAGCAGAGATTTAGTGGCAATCAAACTTATCTGATTACGTAAAGATTAAAGTTATCCAATAATGCTCCAGTGCTTATCTCTTCAAAGAGATCACACTTAGTGACTAGGTGATGAGGAGATATAACATTACTAATTCTCTAAATGACATATTTGGAATCAATTTTAAGGCACTTGAATGCCTCAAAATAGCTAACACCTAAAACTCAGAGAAACTCAAAAACTTCACATTTTGATGTTTTAAGCTCCTCAAATTTATTTTGGATCATTTGGAACACAGAAAATCACAAAATAAAATTTCTATGAATGCTAACTTATTATATTTCAACCTAAATATACTCCAAAACAATCCCATAAAATCATATTAGATATCAAATTTTATATTGGATGTTATTGCAATGCACAACATATCCCAACAATACCTTCATGAATTTCTTCGCTATTCTTTAGGAATACCTATCGACCAAGCAATACATGATTGGAAAGCTTATTCATCCTATTTTAATCAAAATATGAGAAAAATCTACAAAAATAGTTATCCCCACTGAAACGGCTCGCTTTACAGTTCAAGCACTGAAACAGAGCCATCTAAACAATTCATGTTATGGAATTTCTTTCAAGCATGTCCAACCATGAAATTGGATATTTTAAAAGCTTATTATGCTACCAATTCAATGAGGGTTACAAGAAAAATACTAACAGAAATTAATACTACTAGCAACATGTACAAAAATATTTATTTTTATGAAACTATTATGCTAAAAAACTGCAGTAATTCTTAAACAATGTGTGATCATGAACACTTATTTCTAATTTTTCTAACCAATTTTCGAACATTTAAGCATCCACTAACAAGGCTAAAAACATTCTACATATTTCAAAGGGAAGAAAACAACAAAAATCTCTAAGAGACTCGACTTGGAACTTTAAATGCCACCATCGACAAAAAGCTTCAAAGTCACACAAATGACTCGCCTTTGTCATGTTTATTAATATTTATTTATTCTTAACAAGCAAGAGGCATACCAATGCCATTCATCCTAGAGCTATCACCAGAAACCAAATGACTTTAAATATCCACATTAAAAACACCTAAATCATCCCTAATGGCTCCCATTAAAGCTCTACAAATCTTATTTACAAAAACTAATTAAAACACTTAGAAAATATTGCTTAATGCTCTAAATCAGCTCTAAATTCAAGTAGTTATTTAAATGTCCCCAAGTTTTTTTTTTTAAAAAACTTATTTAATGAACCTAAACACCAACTCACTCATTGATTAAATGAGCCAATGCTTATTCTTAAGGGTTCTTTTGTGAAAACACAAACAAAAACACTACAAGCAAACATTTTAAAAAACATATAGTATATTACCTACCTTATTTATTATTAACTAATCAACCACAAACCTAATCAACTAAAATCATTTAGCCAAATCTATTAAAGCTAAAACATGCTCATCTAATTGTCAATTTCATCTCATTTTTCATCACAATCAAAGCAAGGAAACAAGCTTGATTACGACTCGATCTTATTTACATTCAAAGCATGATTTCAACTTATCAAGCTAAATCTAGCATAAAAGATCATGATTTCATCAAATTAATACTTGATTTCAACTAACTTAAGCTAGATTTAACTAGATTCATCAAGATTTCAACTCAATATACTTAGATCCTAGCTCAACTAAGCTTAACACATCAAGATCTCATAAAAATGAAATAGTTGAAACCTAATCTAAAGATATCTACATGTTTAAACATTAGTTTTAGTTTTCTAATCATGATTTTAAATTTGTTTCTTCAGTTAATCACCATATCACATGTCAGTCTCATCAAATCTAACTTAAACCTCGCTTAAATCAAGAAGGCATCATCTAATCATGAAGATTCAAAGTAGTCGAATCAAGAGAACATAGAAGACAAGCAATTCAAACCATGTAGAAGCATATTCAAATGTCAATTCAACATTAAATCATGTTAATAAGCTAAAAATAAAAGAGATAAAGAAGAAATGTTACCTAATCAAGCTTTTCCTCTGTTGAGAAAATAAGAGAAAATGAGAGAATATTCTAAAGAATTTTTTAAAATGTAGTGTATATGTGTAAAATAGATAGCACACAATCCTATTTATAGGCCCAAATGTTAGTGAGCTAGTCCTCAATCACTTTAGGGTGAGATTAAACCAATCACTAACATTCTTAACTAATTGGAGTGAAATGACCCTCATACCCTTAATGACTATATGAGCACAATTTGCACAGTTATCACATATTTAATTCAGCCAACACTATAATCCTAAGATAGTATTGTACAAAATTTTGTAACATCTAATTAATCTTAAAGTATTCAATTAAAAATGCAGTTGGATATTACTTCATCTAGTAAAAACATTTCTTAATGACCTTTCCTTAAAAAATCTCAAATTTTCTATCTCAGACCTTTTGGATTAAGTCCTCGAGAAATCCTAGTACCTTAATTCCTAAGGTCTTTTCATAACCCAATCTTGATTACGCTTTCTTGATCTAAAGTCCATATTCAATTTCATTTTGGTGTAATCAATTTTAAAATTCAAACTCTAAAACTCTTCCAGTTTAAAAATCTAACTCTAAGCAATAATGTTGACTTTTTACACTTGACTTTTCATTTATTGTTGATTTTTTATTTTAACTTCTAAAACAAGTTTTTTTTTTCATCCAAATGACTTTAATAGTTACTCTAATCACTTCAAGAGATGTATACCAGTTAACTTTTGGCGTACTCATATTTTGATCTTGGTTTTCCAAATTCGAAACTTACCTATAAATCAAATAATTAAGCTCAAATGCCTTATTTTTTTTAAGCTAAGCTCTTGAAAATATTCTAAAACCTTAATTAGACCCTTCCATCACCAATAACTCATCCAAATGATCCGAACCTAGAAAATTCCAATTAACCTTTAAAACTAGGAAAAAGTCAATTACCGGTCCGGACAAAATAGGGTGTATGTATCAATTAATTATTTAAATTTCTTTATTAAATTATAATACTATTATTTATTTTTATATAATAAAGAATTTAATCAATATGTAAATTTTAATTTAATTATCATCTATTATTATATGAACTTACCTTGTATTATAGAGATTTAAAATATAAATAGATCTATATCATAATAGAGAATTATTTTTGAACGAGCATAAAGGGTTTATTAGAAACTTAATGTTCTTGATTATTGAAAAAAATAATTTGGATATCTTGTTCTTTATTATGAAAAAAGATATATTGATATTTCAATTACTATAGTTCCTTCAGAATCAACATTTACACCCTATAACGCATAAATGTTTAAAACCAAACAACTTTATTTATTTGAAATTAGAAATTGAAAATATATTTTATTTAAATATATTTTGCCTGGTTATTGTATTGTTTAATTTAATTACTTAAATTTTTTAATCTCTATATTTTGATTTACAAGATAATATTTTTATTTTCATATAAATATAAATATTTTATTCATTTAAAACACTAGGAAAAATATGATTTAGAGTTAAATTTGTCAATAATGTTATTAGTATTACAAAAAAAAAAAAATCAAGTTCAATCAATGTTGAAATCATAATATCTTTTTTGTAAATTCGGTTACTATTGTATTAAAATTAAAATTTAAATGTGGAATAAGTGTAATAAAACATTGTACATGATTATTTTGTAATAAATCAAATGTTAATTATTAATACTTTTTTTTTCATGATTGACTGTTATAAATATAAAAATGATAGTACTAAAGCTATTTGATTTATATTTAATATGTTTCAAATAAATTTTATTTCATTATCTAATTTAAAGATCTACTATTAATTACTTTTATTGATAATACATTTTAATATAATTGTATAATAATTATAAATACCTTTTCTTAAATTAAATATTTTTATTTATGAAAAACTTTGATAATTACATTTATATTTTAAATAAAATTATATTTTTGTGTAGTTCGGGCTTGAGTTCAAGTCTTAACAGATTCAATCCTTTATTGGTTTCATGTCATCTTGATTTTGTTAAATATCAATGCTAAATTAGGGTTGTATAAATAAGAAATACATATACATATATGAAGTTGGTCATGTGATTACGTAAGTTATCGGATGTAGCTATATGATGTAAGATTACATTACACGATTGATATCCATGATGATTAAAAATTAATCTTATTATGTTCACTTGAAGAGGAAGGATATTGGTTAGTGGGGCTGGGTGGAATATGCAATTTCACATTGGACATTTAAAGCTTATCTTACTGGTACGTATAACTTAGTTTTAATGTAACATACAGCCTCAAGGGATATCCAAGCTCTTATGCAAAGGTTGAGGCTTGCACAAGCTTGGGAAAAAATACATGTGGGTGCTAAGCCAGACTAGGTCTTGGCTGGGCTTGGGCTTGGATTAAAAATTAAGTGACTTTTATCTTTTTAAAGCCTAGCTTGTTAGTGTTATTTGAATCTAACTCGGACTTGACCAATTGTGTCTAGATAAAGAAAATCCTTGTACAGTTTCAATTAATTTTTTGAATTGTAAATAAATATGTCTGTACCATTTTTATTTGTCTTGAACTAAACAGATTTTAACAATTTCCAAAACTATTTGAAAATAATTTTTATATTGTCCAAAGCCAAAAGTGTTTGAACATATCTTTTTATATTGTCCAAAAATATGTTTGGTTTCTTCATTGGTTCTACAATTATCATTCAAGAGAGAATACACTGCATCCAATGGTTCATGTAGTTATCTTTGTTATGCTTCTGACTGCAACAAGATTGAGAGACCTAGGAGTCAAATTTCAATGAATCTATTAAGCATAATAGATAGTCAAGAACTGCAAGTCAGAGGTTCTAAATCTTGACTTTATTTAATTCATATTATATAATTTTTTTGTGAAAACAAAATCATTATTTTTGTATTTTCATATCTAATGTTTTGTATAATATTTCTCTGTCAGGTTAACTACTGTATTTTATTACTGCGTTAAATTTATCTTGGTACAAAATTCAATATATTTCCTTGCCAAATTTTCTAAACAAGTTTCAAGCTTTTTCAAAATTGAATTTTTTTAGATTTAAATTTTTTCAAATCTAAATTTTTTTAAATTTAAGTTTTTAACTTTCTAAATAAACTTAAATCAAATCAAATTCAATCTCGGCTACGTGGGTCTAATAAAAACCAACATCACAACTCTAGAAAAGCTAACAAAAGCAAAAAAAGAAAAATTGATAAAAATAACTCCTAAAACTTTAGAAAAACCCTGTGCATCTATAATGAAATGACCAAAATAACCTTTGAAATTCTAGATACATTTCTATAGGCCCAAAATATGATCGGTAATATTCTTCAAAAAGAAATATATATATATATATATATCTATATACACATACACAGATATATATATTTGTAAATGTTAAGCTATTTCTTTTTGTTGATTTTAGCATCACAAAACAAACCCTAGCCCTAAAATCTTTTTCTCTATTCTTCCGTGCTCTTCGTCCCAACAGCGAAAATGTCGCACTTTGGAAGGTCAGGCCCTCCAGACATCACCGACACCTACTCTCTTCTCGTCCTCAACATCACCTTCCGTAAGCTTCGTTCTCTCAAGCCCGCTCGTTAACTCCTCTTCGGCTACGAGTTTGTTTGTACTGTAACTAAAACCTTTGATTTGGTTTCAATTTGTTTAGGCACCACTGCCGATGACTTGTTCCCGCTCTTCGATAAGTATGGGAAGGTGGTTGACATCTTCATTCCCAAAGATCGAAGGTTCTTCTCCTCTCTCTGTTTATTGGAACTTTTAAGATTCTATTTTGTTTATTTATTTATTATGGTAGGACTGGTGAATCTCGAGGTTTTGCATTTGTGCGCTACAAGTATGCGGACGAGGCACAAAAAGCTGTGGACAGGCTCGATGGTAACCCTTCTTCAACTCCTTTTTCCATTATGCGCGAGCTTTAATATATACATTGCGATATTGTATTATTTTTGTGGGCAATTAATTGCGATGTATAATGGTTTTTGTTCCTTCTTGTAGGGAGAGTTGTGGATGGTAGGGAGATAACAGTTCAGTTCGCAAAATATGGGCCTAATGCAGAGAGGATGTGAGTTTGTGTGCTAGTTATTCAGTTATCTTACAATTGCTTTTACGCTTGAACTGATATCGGGCTGAATTAAGAGAAGATGGCGTTATGTAGTAAATTGTTTTATAAATTTTCTCTTTTGTTAGATCATCTATCAAAGTTAATTTAGTACATATTACTTTATTAAAGTATTATGAAGAAAAACATCCACATGTTTGGCTTCAACACGGAAAATCTTCAGTTTAAGTAATTTGTAATAGTAATTAACTAATTAATGTTTTTGTTGAAAGTTTGAAAGGCTTGTTTTTCTCCTTGTTTCTGTATATCTCCTTATCCTCATGACATTTTATATTCATAGTTTTTTTTTTTTTCCTGCAAGGTCTCTATTTTTGTTGTGACTTACATGTATGCTACTATATATTTTTTTTTTTTTTTACAGTCACAAGGGAAGAATTATTGAACCAGTTCCTAGGTCAAGAAACCGGTCAAGAAGTCACAGCCCTCGCAGAAGGCAAGTTATATTACTTTCTCTTTTAGATAACTTTTGTTTTTATCCAAGTTTTGTACTATATGTTGCATATATCTTTCGTCTTGTGCTCGCTTTTCTGAATGGATTATCAGAAATATTGATGAAGGGGTGACGACGAGGGCTTTTCATGTTTATTGTGCTATTCCTTGCCAACTGAAGCCCTTTGATTATCATTAGCATTAAAGGAGGTGCTAGCCTCCTAGGTGTTGGTATTTCTAAGCTAATTCATGGACATGATGTTTCTCTAACTGTTCCCACATTGGATCTCTGGATAAATTGATTGGGGTTTGTTGGCCATTTTTACATGTTGACAATTCTAAATAAGCTTTCATTTATATGATTTGATTTCAGTGTGGGGAAGTCCACTGCCTTGGCTGCACATGTGATTCTTTTGAAGCTTGTTTGAATAACTAAACACATATGAATTAATTGTATTTCTTTATGGTTTTATTTGAGGCCATGAGATGCTCATTGTGTTTAATGTCTTCAGGCACCGAGACGACTATTACCACGATAGGGATTATAGGAGAAGTCGTAGTAGGAGTTATGACAGATATGAACGTGATCGATATCATGGGAGAGAAAACGACTATGGGGACCGAAGCAGGAGCCGTAGTGCTAGCCCTGACTATTCTAAAGGCCGAGGAAGAGGCTACTATGAAGATGATCATCGTCGGAGGAGTAGTCGATCAATGAGGTTTGTACTTATACTTTGCGATCTAGGATATTCTTTTTTTTTTTTTTTTTCCTTCCATTGTTAAGCTACTTCCATGTGATACCTTTGTATTTTAGTGCTTCTCTGGCTGGCCGCAGTCCTAGTCCTCGGAAAAGTCCTCCACTCAAGGCATCGCCCCCTAGGGGTGAAAGTCCTGATAGACGCAGCCGTGATGGACATTCTCCAAGTCCTCGAAGTGTTTCCCCACGAGGCCGGCCTTCTGATTCTCGAAGTATATCCCCATGAAACTCAGATATTGATGTGAGTTCTTTTGACTGTCCCATTTTACTCTTTCCCCACCCTTTTTCAAACTTAGTTTTTCGGATTATTTTATCCATGCAAGCAATGTTTTCTAAAACTTGACTGTTTCTTTTGCATTTGATTTTGTAGGAATGATCTTTTGGATGGCATGGGAATCACTGGAGTCTTTAAGTAGCATGTTTCTTGTTGCTATGTTGCGAGTATTGAGGACCTTCAAATATCATGCATTTTCTAGTGTTGGTAGGACTGGATTTCTTTTTGGTGTTTAAATTGACTGTCCTGAACCTTTACTTCGTTACTCAAGCTGTGTTATGGTGTCTGAACTTTGTAGTTATAGTATGACGTTTCAGTACTTACTAAAGGTTTTGTGATGTAAGTTTGTTATCATAGCTTGCTCCCTCTTCTCCCTTTAGATCTATAATTGCTGGCTCTGATTTTGCTTCTTGTTTGTCGCTGTAATTAATTTCACGGGGGCACTTGAGTGAAATGTTTTTTTCTTTTAATTTCTTTAGTATTTTTTAAAATGCTGATTCATCTAAAACCATCTGTTGGGTTTTATAGCAATGTTCGGGAAAGAGTGCCCTGGGCAAAATGGACATGATGTGACATGATGTTGATGTTGTGGCTGTTGATGCTGTTTGTATCTCTAGATGAATGGTCGTGATTGTGATGCTGGTTATGGCAGCATGCTGGTTGCAGGGACAGTTTCTTAACTATAATTAACTGAAAGATTTGATGATTGGTAAGATGTGTAGTCAAGTCTTGGTTTCTGGAAGCCTTGTATCATTAAGGTTTCTGATGTTTCCATCTAATTATCCTCTGGTCTGCTGATTTCTAAACGTTGGCACTGATGTTTAGTTGCTGTGTTAGTATAAAAGGACCCAAGAATAATTTGAACCGTGGACTGCTGCATATGATGTACCTTTGATGGATTAAACTTGATGATGATACTACAATTAAAAATGTAATGTCTTGGCATGAAATTTGCAACTGCATTAATTGTACAGATTAACTTGTTTTGTTTATTGGAGTATTGCATTAATCATGTTTAACCACACCCTATTGGTTAATGTTTTGAGATGTAGCCAAAATTGCCCGTGACCGTAGCTGTGAAGTGGTGGTTGTGCCAATTTTGCTGTTAAGATACACATGGCATCTGGGTAACCAATGAATAACAACCTGTAGCAGGCTGTTGCTGCCTTGCCTTTCTTGTTGGGTCACGTTGATAATGGTTCTGGCAGTTGGCCTAGCTTCTCTTGCTGGTCTCTGCTTTTAGCAGGCTGTTGCTGCCTTGCCTTGCCTTGCCTTTCTTTTCCTGCAGGGGTCGTGTTAGTTAGGTATTAGCAGTGCTGGTATGGTTGTTGATATGCCGCACCTGGTCACATGTTAGGGCTATATTTCATTCTCTTCTTATTTTATTTTTATTTGATCTGTTGAAAGAAATATATATATCTATGCAACTATTATAAAATGATGACGTTGTGATCTTGAACCGATTTCACTTTTTTGTTCATTTATAGGTGCCGTTTTATTTAGGGGCTTTCATGTATTTAGTACTCTTTAGCTAGTTAGGTAGCTGGGTGCTTGCTTATTATAGAATGAAAGCACTCGATGGTTTAACTATCTAAAAGAGAAAAAAAAAAAAAAACACGATGGTTTAAAACATAATGTTAAAAAGAAACAAATAAATAAGAAGGAAGGCTTACTGCAATTACAGTTTTGATTTGAAATGTTAAATGGTGTTTGCTTCTGTGATCTCTGTTGGAATCTAATCTGTTGCTGCACTGCACGGCTACTCATCTAAAATTTCCTTCGTGCTTTTAAGACTGTTGATGTATTTTGGCTTAATTAATGGCTTTTCCATTTTCTTTTTCCAAAAATATTCTCGATGAAGTGGCGGTGCTGCCTGCTATCTGCCTTCCGACCTAATTTGCTTTTGTTTGCACGATGTCGACTTGGCTTAGTAGTTTAAAGTGCTTAGTAAGACTTAGGCTTGGCTTCCTAACGTCACACAATGACACAATGATGCTCGTCTGTGTTTCTTTCTGAGTCAGTAAAATGAACGCGTCATAAATAAGCCAATATTGCAAAATTTGTATGATCCCAATTATTAGTTTGTATATGATTGTGACAAAAATAATAGGTTTTTTTTTTTTTTGCTTGCTTTACAAAAAAATGATATAAATACTGAAATGTAGTCGGTCATACATATATATTTAATAGTTTCCATCCAATGACCGTAGCTTTGAAAAAACAAATTAAAAAAAAAAAAGGAATGAATAAAATAAAACGGGTATTAACTACTAGAAATTGAAACGCAACATTGGATTTAGGAAATTTGAACATTTTAATTGTTATATGTGTGGACTGAACATAAAATGTAAAAGCCGAATAGAAGTTGTTACTTATTACCAACAAAAGCAAGACGAGTGCGCGGAAGCATGAAATGGACAAACACCGTTTCAAATAAATTTGTCATACAAAATTGTTGAAGAAATCTATGTTTTGTTTTCTACTTTTATGACTACAAAAATATTGTTTTAGTCTAACTAACTTGAAAACATTATGAAAGGTACAAAAGAAACCAAACCACCTAAATTCTCCAAGAAGCTGTTACAAACAAACAAGATCTCTTACCAAATCAACGGTTCATAAAGTCCATCAGTCCAAATCCATATCATTTTCCCTTTCAATGTTACCAGCAGTCCATAGCTTTATAGTTCGATCATGAGAGACGGTCACAATATATCGCCCATCTGCCATGAAAAACATATAAATGAGGATTAGTTATATTGCTATTGGCTTCATACTTGATAGTCCACAGGGATGATAGAAAAATGAAAAGATGTTTAATGCTAATGACGATGCAAAAAAATAATAAAATAAAATAAAAATAATCCATCAAAGACAAGAAATCATTAGAGGTTAAAGGCAAGACCAAGAAAATTGATGACCCCAGACCCCTTTTCCACCCTTGAAACCAGCTGTTACCCTTTTTCAAGGGGGGGAAAAATGGAAATGAAAACTCAATGAGGGTCTGCGGCTTTTATTGCTTAAGACCTATTGAAACAAAGAAGGGAAGGCGCTTTAACCATCGCTCCTTCCCACCCCTCCCCTCCTAGTGCAGTTCCTTTTATAGGATAGAAGATAGCAGAAATGAGAAGCGATGAAAACGTAAACAAAAGAATGGATTCATAAAAAATTCAACTGCTGCACTGCTAAATACAATCATGGTTGTTCCGCTTCAATTACACCTAAAGGATCCTAAATCTAACGGATACCATAATACATGGTAAGGTTCACAATACCTTAAGCCAATGCTCGCTGCTTGTGTTTTAGAAGTTCTGGTGAAGGGAAGGACAGTAATAGCCAACAATATACAAATGAAATATTCCAAGAGAGGAAAAAAGAAAAGGAGAAAGTTACCTTCACTAATATCTGAAGCAGTAACTTTAGCTTCGTGACCGGGTAAGCTTTTGACAGGCTTAAAATCTCTACCAGACCAAACCTAGTTAATCACATACAAAGATTAGAAGATATATTGAAAAAAAATATACTTCAAATGTAAAAGCATTTGTGTTCAGAAAGGAGGTGCACCTTTGCAGTCATGTCATAAGAAGAAGTGACCAAGTAATATCCCTCTTGAGGCTCATATTTCACTTGTGATATGAGATTTGAGTGGGCTGGTATGATATACAGGGACTTTTTCTTCCTCAAATCCCATATGCGACAAGTATTATCTTCACCACCTGTGGCTAAGTGATAGCCATTGGGTGCAAAACTAACACCAAGAACCTGGAAGAGAGTGGCAGAGATTTTCAGACTTTTAGTTATTAAATATCTTTCAGGTAATAGAATTTTTTTTTTTTTTTCCCGCTGCTAACAGCTTCAATAGAATTATCTTAAGATATTAAAAAGGCAATGGAATTCAAAGCTATACTTTCTACTTGCCTAACTAAACCTTAAAACTTCAAAACAATTGAAGTAGCATTGCCTCCCACTTCCTGGGTCTGGTAGAAAGGTCTAAAAGACTTGCTTTTGAAGCATTGAGGCCTAAGTGCTACAATCAAAACTATAGTTTCCATGTATAACAAACCTCAAACCTGTTAGGCATCCATGTGAAATTTATAGTAGTTACTAAGTATATGTCAGGTTCTTTAGTGTACTGCTGCTACTAGAGAGGCACCACAATATGCTCCTCCTACATGTAGCATTGGGAACCACAACTGTAATAAAAAGTGTAAGAACTGCATAACTATGAAGTCTTACTGGCTTCACATGGCCTTCCAAAGCAAGAATACTTCTCCCGGTGCGAAGATCCCAAACACGAGCAAGTGCATCAAGTCCACAGGATGCTGCTAAAGATCCATCTTGGTGGAAGGCAATTCCATAGACACTCCTACTATGACCTTCTTGAAGAAGCAACTCCGCACCACCGTCTATATCCCACAGTCTCCATGTTTTATCAAAGCTTGTTGTACCAAGGTACTTCCCTGAAGGATGGAAGGCAATACGTGCGAGGCGGTCCAAATGTCCCTCAAATGTTTTCAGGAGAGATCCATTAGAGTTCCACAACTTTGCTGTTCGGTCAGCAGAAGCAGTTGCTAAATGATCATGCACAGGAGAAAATGTAACATCAGTTGCACGTTCTGTGTGGCCCTTTAAGACAGAAACCTTGCTTACCCTAGGCATCGACCACAACTTAGCAACTCCACTCAAAGAGCTGCAAAAAAGGGAAGAATATCTAGTTATGATCCTATATTCTTGTCAGCTTTAGTGGTTTCAAAGCCACATTTCGTAAGCAGCCTCCACTCATTTTAACCATGGAAAAACAAATTTGTTAAGCAAAGTGAAAAACTAAACCCATAAAGACTAAGCTTTTTTGTTTGATGGAGTGGAGAAAAAAGAGTCAGAAGCAAACCAAGTGGCAAGAAGTTTTCCATCGCGTGAGAAAGAACAACCGGAAAGTGGTCTATCATCTCCAATTTCACTGCAATCAAGAACCAAATTCCCTGCCTGCTTTAGAGCCCAATCAATTTCAGCATCCATATCTTCATCTGGATCATCCCTTTTTCTCCGTGCACGTTGAAGACGTGCAGCTGCCTTTACAACAGAGTACTTTGCAATCTCAATTCTAGCTTCCAACAGCTCCTTTGGACCCTCAGTGTAAAAGGGATATTCGATGTCTTCCTCCATGTCCTCCGCCTTAGCAGAAACTGCAGCCTCTTCCTCCTCATGAGCTTTCATCAACTTCTCCAATTGCCCCTCAGAATCCAGCTTTGCCATAATCATTCGCAACCTTTCCCGCCTTTCCATCTCTCTTTCTCCAAAAAGAGTAATTGGTTCACCAAGCTTGCGAAGTCGAGTCCGTACAGCCATGTCGTTAGTAGGTACTGCTAGTGCAGCAGCACGTCGTTTCATCAAAAGTTCTTGCATTGCCTTTTCTTGCCGCTCTCTAACCAGTCTGCTCTCTTCTGAGATCTCATATTCACCAGTAGCTCGCCCATCATCCTCATGTTCAGGGTCTGAATCATCAGTTTTCATCTCACCATTTTGAGGTACAGGTGGTTTAAGGATGGGAGGACGAACCGGGAGAGGTGCCAATGGGTTCACAACTGGGGGTGCAGAAACCGCAGGTATTGAAGCGATGGTTGGCACAACTGCTGGTGTTGGAGCAATAGGTGGAACAACTGCAGGTATTGGAGCAATTGGTGGTGCAACTGCAGGTGGGACCACTGGCTCAACAATAGGCTGAACAGGCTGAATTGGAGTATTATTAGCAGTAGACACCGTCGTTTGGCCATCGGGAACTGCAACTGAAGTTGAGGGACTGTTGTCATCATCAACTACCATTGTACCTCCCCAAGTGAAACTGAAAATCAATAAACTTCAAACAATATAGAAAAGAAAAAACAAGGTCTCCATCATTTACTATGCATAGCCAAAAAAGAAAGGCTAGGAAGCACAAATTAAACCAATACAAAAGGTGTGAGAAAATTCGAATCTAGACTATTTAAAACATACCCCAAGAAAGTGTATCTACTAGGCCTTGAGAGTTGAAGATTTGATGGTTTAGAGACTGGTCTTTTCTGTTATGATAAAAAGGCTATCTTTTTCCGCACTTTGCTCCTTACTGAAAACCAGGCACAGGAAAATCTTATGAGTAAGACAAATCAACAAACAGAAGGTGAGCGAGAATGTATCCTTAAACAGGCAACAAAACTTGAAGAGAAAAGTTTGTTTTCGCAGTAAGGAGATAGCCAAAAAAACTCTAAATGACATAAAAATCAACTGGAAATAACTAGGTTCTTATCCAGCTAAAACAATTAAGAAGAACCAAGTTAAGAAGCAGTCAAGAAATCAAAATCTAAACCCTTGAAACAGCAGTTAACTAGTACTAACTTCTAATATAAATGTACAACGTTATTGCCATACCTGGAAAAAAAAAAAAAAGTTGCAGGAAATTGGGAAACAGTTTGGGTGGCGAAGGATAGGGAAAGGAGGAAAAGTGGCAGAAGCGAGGGTGAAGGTGAAAGAAATTTAAGAGAACTGGGAGGTCCAAAACTGCAAAATGAGGAAGGCAAAATGACAGAAATTTGAAACGATGTCGTTTATGCTACTATTTAAATATCTTTACAAACGTTACCGTTTTAAACTAGATTTTGGTTTTAAGTTTTATAGAGCAACTATTTAGGGTTTTTTTTTTAATGAAAAGTATGATTTATCAAATTTCATTAATTTTATTGGACAAATTAATTTTTTTAAAAATAATTAAATGTTTAATTTATCTAAAAAAAGCATCAATTCCTACTAAAAGTTTGTACAAGCTGCCTTAACAGAGACAACAAATCACCGTATAAACTTATCTATACAATGCTATATACATTTAATTTGATCCCACTAATCTATCCCTTACAGTGGTTAATAATCTGATTGAATAGCTCATTCTCTGTCCAGTAATGTGCTCCATGGATCCTTCTTTTCTTTTCTTGCCATGTGTGACATATGGTTGCATTTCATGCCAATCTAAGGATAATAGATTACATTAATTTCCCCTTTAGCTTCTTAAACCAGCTTAGCTCCTCCTGCCAAGCCGCCACTGGTGTGCGATCTGCACTTGCTTCAAGAACTTCCTCCCACACCTTCTTTGAACAATCAGAACTAGAGAACAAATGGTCACGTGTTTCCTCTATTCCAGTGCAAAGAACAAAGTTCGTGCTAGTCATGCTCCCATTAACTCATTCTCTTTCTGTGGGTTGTCGATCAAAAATAGCGAGCCACGAGATAGAATGCCTCGGGTTTTGAGAGTTCCACCATATAAGCCTAAACCTTTCCCTGCTTATGCCTTACTTCGTTCCAGACCTGAGATGCTTTGTAGCTAGGTCGTCTCCCCTCCCGTCTGTCTCCTTATTGCACTATGAAATTGATGATGGTGTTGAAAAAATTGGATTATATCGATCGATCGATATGACGATTCAAATATATACATATAATTAAAATTTTAGAGAATCAAACAAAGTCGTTAAAAATCCAAAACCCAGAAAAAGAAAACCAATAAAAAATTAATAAAATCAGATCTAAAATATTATATTTATATTAAATCAAATTTAAATAAAAAATGCAGTAAAAAATACACTAAGAAAACCAATTTAGCCCAAAAAATTTAAACCCATTTGGCTAAAAAATTTAAACAAAAAAATTCATTTTCTCGCATTACCCCTATCCGATACTCTATCCCCATTAACAATATGCAAAAGTAACTCATATTATTTCTTTTTATTTTTTTAATTTTTAATTTTTTTAAAATTTTTTAAAATATTTTAATTAGTTAATATCAAGATGTGATTAAACTGATGGTTGAATCGAAAATTAACAGCTTAACAGATTTGACCACTAATGCAATTTTTTTATTGCTTGTTTGATGACTATGTCTCTTATATTCAGACTCTTCCTCAGGTTCCACCTGACTCGCTGTAGTGGCCTCACCTGCATATCATATTTTCACCCTTCAAAATGTATTAACCTGCATTATATATGTCTCTTGACAAATTAAAAACTTTTGTTATAAGTAAGTGATCAGTGCTGAAATTTGCTCAAGAAAATAAAACTACAAAGTACCTAGAATTTTCATTTTATTATTATATGAAATATTCACACATAAGATCTTTATTTAACAATATTACTCATTAGGAATCCCGACCAAAAAAAAAAAAACAATTATATACTAATCATTGAGTGAAATACTTGGATTCATTAGCAATACTGATATTAACTACTAAAATTAGAAAAAAAAAAACCATCAGATTTAAGTTTAACATACCATAAAGCAGTACTCTGAACAATATTTCTAATGCATTACAACAATAAATAAAATGCTTGTGAATTGAAATGTACATAAATGATATATATATATATATATATATATGTAAAATATGATAATTTTTATATTAAAAGACAAATTTTAAATTGTAAAAAAATATTATTTTTATTTTTTAATTGTTAAATTATTATTTTAACTATAAAAATAAAATATTTTAATTAATTAGCATGAACACTGCGATGATGGCGTGAAACAGAACTTTTGGTCTCTGCTTAAGTATTGAAATAACATATAAACAACAGCTGGAACTGAAAGCGAAGGAAAAAAAATAAAAAAACTCAGGTTTCAAATTGTAACTAATATCAAAATAACTTTTGAAAGAAATCAATCAAAGATAAAGAAAAAAGAAGAAAGCATTAGAATGGATTATAGTAAGTATTTAGTAAAAACTTTGATGTAATACGATGAGCCTCGTAACTCTAAACTAAAGTAGATACAAAACTATTTGCATGAGGTTATAAGAGTGAATTTTTTTAATATGTATGAATAATTTTAAAGGTATTTTAAATTAAAATTGTAACAAATTTAAGTTACGTAAAAAAATGTTTATGCATAAATCTAAGCAATTAATCTATACAAATCCGAATTTCTTAAATCTAATAAAAAATTAATTATTCAAAATAAGCATACCTCAAATGGAACCATACTTTACATTTTCGTATACAACAAAACCTTTCAAGCCAAATTCCAAGCTAAAGTAACGTGCAATTCGAATCCATCGTAAAACAAATTTCTACCTATTAAAAAGTATAAAATAATAATAATAATAGTAATAAAATTCAATGGTAAAAAGTCATAAAATTTTCAATTTAAAAATTGGTTAGTAGTCCTTACCCATAAAGCATAATAAACATTTCACAATTTATGACTATTATGATAGACGTGGAATCTTTATCTTCTATAATCCATCCTCTTCAGCATGGTTATTGTTTCAATATCAATGTAAGTAATCACCAGAACAAAATTTTGAGATTAAGAACATGCTATATTTAAGTAACTGAAATGCAAAAATAAATGAATATAATAGTGTGCCTAAGATTGAAGAATATTTATATATTTTTTTGGATTTATTAACACATGGTATGAGAGTTATTATTTGAAATGTTTATATAGATGGAGCCAACCTATACGTAACCAAAAGTAAAAGGTTTAAATGAAATTATTATTTTTCAAAGCCAAACATCAAAAGCAAGAGAAATGACCTAAAAATATCTTCCTATGATATTACATACAACATTTAATCAATATAAAATTTTAATTAATGGCAATTTAAACTCCTAACATGTATGATAGAAAGAGCTCATAAAAAACTGCCTCTTGGTTAACATATCCTAAGCGTTTACTTGCAAAAAGAAATTGACATAAAAATATTATGCATGGTCGACATATTTCACATCTTTCTGCTGATAATCTATTAATTTATATTTTAAGTATACATTATTATTGGAAGTAACACTGACTAATTAGGCATCAATTCTCGTCGATATTTGATTTAAAAAATTAGATATCTTAAGATTCCTTCTGACATAATAAAAAAATCATCTAAAGAATTAGATGTACTGAAACAAAAAATTAGATATCTTAAGATTACTAATATACAAAACAATAAAGATAATATCTTAAGATTCCTTTTGAAAGCCAAAGAGTCAATTAAAAAAGACACATATACATATGATCATTGCAAGAGATATGCATAAGAAAACGTTGAAAACAAACATGTAAACACAATAATGCAGAATAAAGGGAACCAAAACAAACCTTAAATCTAAAGTTTGTTTCTTCAGCAATCTCTTAGAGACATACTGAAAATCAACATATAAAAGAATAGTCAACATTATTTTGTTCATGAACCAATTTAACTAAAAATTGTATAAAAAGATATAAATAATTAAATTTATATATCAAAGCCTTGATAATTAACGCAGTGACAGTATTTAAGTACCAATTACACAATCTAACAGTTATAAACATAAAAAATGTAGCATTTTCTCTTAAGGAGAATGATTACCTTCTTTAAAGAAAAGTATCTTTAAGCCAAGTATCAAATTAAAAGTCCATTGAACAACAACTTGGAATCTCTCTAACTTTTACTTTTGTAGCTGTTGGACAGTTTGTTGTAAGGTTTTGATGTAGTTTAGTACTTCATAAACTGTGGTCTGTCTGTCAGGAATAGAATACAGATTAAATTAGATCGAGTTAACCTAAAAAAATTCAAAAATATTAGTCTTTCATATGATTCAAAAATTAAACAGTTATTTTGGTAAATAATTAGGCTGTCAATGATATCCTGATTTGATAAATATTGTAAAAAAACTGGGATTTGGAAAAAATTCTATTTATGACAACTTAGCTCTAATAAATACATCTCAATATTAAACCATGAACAAATAAAGGAAGAAATTTTGAAACATTGAACAGTCATTTAAGGATTCAATCTCCATAATTAAAACTATAAGTGACTCTAACATGTTTTTTAACATTTGTTTACAATGATTAAAGTTTGGCCTGGTAAGTCATATTAAGTTCTTAAATTTTGAAAAAAAAAACATTTTTAAAAATTTAGGTTACTTTTGCACACAACCTTAAAAGGAACTAAAGCACTCACAAACATATAAGGGTTTCTCTATTTTTTGTGGATAACAATATTAAGTTAACTTGAAGGAATTACTTATAAATCAATATATATCTTCGCATAGGAAATTCAATAAAAACAAGATAAAATCTTTTCATTTTCTTAGAGGCCACACAAAAGCTTTTTAATTTTAGAATAACGTTACATATCAATATTTCAATAGTTTGCCTTCTAAAGTATCACTCATAATTGTATTTATCAACCATAATTGCCATGCTAGTAACTGACAGAGTATATCGACATGCAGATAATTTCCATAGTAGTAAGCTATATATCTAAAATAATTTATAAAAAAAATTATAGTATAGGATTAAAACATATAATAAAAAGAGCAACAATGAGAACAAAAATACTAACCTTGAACAATAATTAAAGACTCCAGAATATAACTCTTGAACAATGATTCACCTTAAAAGAATATTAGCAAACAAATATATATATATATATATATAGATCATAAATCTTTATGAAAATAGTTAGATGATACAACAACTCACAAAAAATACTTTAATAGTTAAAAAATGATAGAAATTTTGTGAATTAAAACATTTGGACCTATTTTATAGCCCAACTCAGTTCACAGCCAAGGCCAGATCGTCATTCTCTTCGCTCTCACTTTTTTTTCACTTTCTTTTTTCCTTCAAATTCCTCCATATTTCATATGTTTTGTTACTGCTAGTTCGAGCATTTCTTACCCACCTCCACCTTTTAGCCTTGAATTCTCTTTTTCTTATTCATGTATCTCTAATTTTTATATTTTTAACAACAACCTCTTAGCAACTCAAAAAAAGAAAAAAAAAAAAAAAGATCAAACCCAACAAAAGTAGAATAAGCTAAAACATGTAAATAATATTTTTTTCAAAGAAAAAAGGAAAAAGTAGATAATAAGCAATCAAAAATAGAGGGAAAAAAAGAAATAAACAAACTTATAAAGTAAATGCATTAAATGACAGTTTTGAAAGGAAACAAATCAATTTTGAGAAGAAAACTAATACAAGACATGTAGGGAACCATGAGTGATGGCTATTGCTCTAACATGCCCAGCCATAACCAATTGAAAAAAGCAACCAAATACATCTGACTTTATCTAGAACCAGTAATAACTTTCTTATTTTTTATTTTTCTCTAAATTTTTATTTTTATTTTTTTCCTCTTTTTCCTTTTTCTCCTTTTTTAACTTCTGACTAGTGACGTCACTAGCAAAATGGGGCAGCCAACTAGTTCATACCTTTTCCTCCTCATCCATCATATCGATTTTCTCTCTCCTCCATCGACTACATTTCTCTTTTATCTTTCCTCCCCTCATTTTTTTCTCTCCTCCTTTCCTTCCCCATCTCTTTCTCCCTTAACCGTCAATTATCCTTTTTTTTTTTTACAAATCAATCCAACATTTTCTTTCTTTCTCTCTTTTTCTCCATGTCTTTCTCTCTCAATCTCGTACGGATAAAGCAAATGATTTTTTTCAATTATCTTGCAAAAAATCTATCATATCTTCACTTATTAAGTACAGATGAAAATTTAAAATACCTTAATATTCTTCAAGGGATTTAAAAATAATAGCTTGTAGATGAAGTTTACAGAGTCAAATTCATCAATGTCAATCTTGTTATTCACCTACTTTCTAAACTCACAAAAGATGTTTTAGTTAGGCTAAGTAAGTAAAGCCATTTTCATGACAAAAAAAAGTGATAAAAATTTCCTTGTGGAAAAACATAGCAAATTTTCATTACAATGAAAGTAAAAGATTTAGGTTACCTTTTTACATTACATTAAAAACGACAATCTGATATTCAGAAACAGGTTTCATTATTTGTTTTTCATTCAACGATAGTAGAGCGAGAATCATTTCCACCAAGTGTCTGAATTATGGTGATTAGATATTTTTTCTTGCTTTACTCGTAACTCTTCCATCTGTAGTTCAAATACTTTTGCAACCTAAGAATGTAAAATATTATTGTATCATCTTTGTTTTGCCATTGCCTAAATTAAAACTTCGGTAAAATAAGAAATAAGAGCTAAGATTGGGGGGGTATCTACTTGTGGTGTTCTCTAACTCCTTTGTAACCTCAAGAGCATGCAATTCAGTAGCTTTATGGACGGCCTTAGCCTATTGTTTCTCTAAATGAACATGTGCAACTACTGTGATTATAGCGTCTACTTTCCTTTCTAGCATCTCAACCCTTTGTTCAAGAACTTACACTCGCTAGATTAGGAATTATGAGGCTTTCAATTGATTAGATGAAATATTTATAGTTATTGCTTAATTAATGTTGTGTAGATCAAATCAATAAAAATCCATATCAAGATTCAAACCTTAATGGTTTGGGCTTGTTCAAAGATAGGAGAAGCTTTGGCAAATGCATCTTCATCAACAAAAATGGCTTTCTTGAGAAGTAGCTTTTTAAGAGAATCAAGATTTGAAGACATCTCTATCACATTTATTATGGCTCCGCTCCATCGCTCTTCGCTTCCTTTGCCCTTCTTCCCTTCCTGGCTCCATTAATTATTTCTGTGCCTTCTCACTTATGTGAAAGCCACACCTGCAACTCATTTAAACATCAATCGTGAACCTTAATTAGACTTTTCTTTCCTTTTCAAGGGCTTTTAATTTAACCATCTCTTTTGTTTCATTCTTGCTTGAACTCAGGTCAGTCAAGTCAAAGCCCATATCCTTAATGTGCATATATTTGTATTTGGAAGGATGCCACTTGAACCACCAAAATTCTTTTATGAAAATTTCCCTTTTGATTTCTAATTTATAAATATCCTAATCTGTTTAATTTATATGATACCTAAATTTGCTTATTATTTGAATAATATTATCTAAACTAGCATCTAATTCAAATAGCAATAATCATCAGTGCATTAAATATATTCTTAAAATAAAAATACAAAATAAAACCAGGATTGAATATATAAATAAATATGGATTTAGATATCCAAAGCAATTATCCATATAAGTAAAATAGATTCAAATATATATCACAATATTTGAACCAAAACCAAGCAACTAAAATCTAATCTGAATCCATTACAAATATTTTGTCTAATATCCAATTCCAAAAGTTATCAAAATTTGTAAAAATCGAATTATTTAGTGTGGATATTTGATTTTTTTATCATACAACGCTAATCTGCCCATCCTTACATTCAACATGCCAACACTAGACTAGATTAGAGCACTGTACTAAAATTACAGCAAGCTACTGTAACTTGAATAAACAACCAATCAATTAAGGTTCCAATTAGCATTATTATTGGCATAAATTTTTAGGCCAAAAATTGTATTTCACTGCAACCTTAATACTAAAGGAGTAAAAAATTATGGTTTTTTTGTGGTTGAAATTATATCTTAGCAACTCAAGTAAAAAAAGCCAAGAAATGGTGCTTTAGTAATTTGTAAGCTAACACTTGGATAAAAAGATTTTATTATATTCATATTTTTAAACTTTTATTATTTTAAACATATATTTTAATATTTCAATTTTTTACTATACTTTTTCAAAAAAAAATCCAAACACTTAATTTTTAAGTCACATTTTTCTACTACACTTTTAATCACTCTTTTTTTTTTTAAGTAACACTTTTTCAACTCAAAATTTTCCAACGATAATACTAAACCAAACTTAAATAGTCACTAAATTAGACAAAATCCTTACCTACTATGCATTAATTTTTAATTCTAAGGGGCATAAGAAGTATTTTTCATACTTTAAGGGTTTTCGACTATTTTCTATTTTGTCCATTTGTTTTGTTTGGGCTTTTCAGTTTTATTTTTGTTGGGCTTTGTTGCTTTAGGATTTCATTAACTCTTTTTTTTTTTTGCTTGCTTTCTCATTCTTTCTTTGTTTGTGTAAGCTTTCAATTTCTCTTTTTAAATTTTAATTTTTTGATCGTTACTTATTTCATGCTTTGGATATTATCAATAGAAGCAATTTATGATATGGTTAGAAGAGTACTTTTCTTTCAAAGAAATTTTTGGCAAATTGAGTTAAGGTATGGTTTCTAGCATGATGTTAGTTAAGTTTCTCTATTCCCTTTCTCTTTTCCTACAATTAGTTTATTTTTTGTTATGATTTGTTTTTCTTACTTTGTGTTAGTTATGTATGTTGGTTGCATGACATTCTTTGTTCTTATTATCCGAGTTTATTGTTTTTGATTTGGAGATGTTATTGTTACCTTTTTCGTATGTTTTTGTTATGTTTGTACTTTGATTGTTGGGTTTTAAGATTGCCATGGGGTAAAGGTGATTGCTTTTTGTTTGGTTTTGTTCTCTGATTTGGTAATTTTGTTATTTAATTTTTCCTTAATTTTTTCATTTATTTTTTATTTTGGTGATTCGATTCAAATATGTTATAATTCATTAGTTATTATGTATCAACAATACTTTTGATCATTTTTTTCGTGTTTACTTTAAAGTTCATACAAACTTTAAAATTGAATTTTGTGTATAAAGGTTTAGTATTAAAAGTGTAGACACCCTATTTTGTCTGAGTCATCCTCTAAGGCACCAAAGGTCACCATTCGAGGCACTATCAAGGCATCTAGACAAACTCAGGTCATTCATACCTCATTCCTGCTAAAGTGAGGTGATCAGAGAGTTAAAGGTATGTAAAATTCACATTTCCATGAGTAGGTATCGATAAATGATCCTTATTATCAATACAAGGCCTCCACGTCATTAAATCCCAAAATCCACTATGTATCATACAAAAGGCCCTATATCGATACATTTGTCTAAGGTATCGATACATTGGCATTTGCATCGATATAGAATTATGTCATAGCAAAAATCATGAGTTTTAGCCAAAAATGTGTCGATACATAAATTGGATTATCATTATAGCCTTCATGGTATTGATATAATCTTCAACGTATCGATACATGTGAGCAAAATCTATTCTCTGTATTGACGCAAAACTCTTTGTATCGATACGTACAAGTAAATTTGCCCAGTTCGTTCCATTTTCACCCTTTTGCACCATGACATTGAAACATGAATTTGGTCATGATTTGGGCCACAAAAATCATTCGATCTTAAATATAACTTCCTGAGAATCATGTAGATTTCAAATCTGGGCTTTAAGCATTGGGTTATAACATTTTTGAATGGTATATTAAGATTGTTGCAATGGCATTTTATGGTATAATATGGATTAATGAAAGGCAAGTCAGACCTTACTTGTTATGTCAGCTCATACATGATCTTTTCCCGTTGCCAAGGCTATAAAACAACCAATAAAATGTTGAAAGGTTGCTCCTTACACTATAGCAAACTGGCATTATAGTGGCATTTTTATTGTGGTGTTTTCTTAGAAAACGTCATGAGGTTCGGTGTTTAAAATATAAGAGAGAATTTAGCAGTGTTTCAATATAAATGCCACTAATAAATTAATCTTAGTGGCATTTTGAGTAGCCAAATGTCACTAATAGTAATTTATAACTATGCGATAATTTTTAAAGCACCAAATATCCCGCTATTCTAAAATAGTGGGTGACATTATTTTAAAGCTTGCATTACTAAATTATATTATATAACGGTGTTTATAATTAAAAATGCAACTTTTTTATTTATTTAACGGAGTTTTTTATAATAAACACAGCCAAATTATATTATTTAGCGGTGTTTCTTTAGTTAAATGCCACTAATGTCTTAATTAATATCTCCAAACAGATTTTTCCCAAATTTGATGAAGATAAAACCATCAAGCTCTACTGAAAAACTCTCTACAGTCTTCGATGCCATTATCCCTAGATCTTTCTCCATAGTCATCGTTAAATTTTTCTCCACCGTAGCCGCTATCGTGCTCTTTTACTTTATGAACACTATTGGTCCTTTTCTCATTGATGTTCTATCTTCTCTTTTTCCAAGTTAAATTCTCTATCTATTTGCACATTCTCAAGTTTCATTCTCCTATCCTTTGAAGCAACAAATCTAGAGTTTCTTTAGTTATATATAACGGCATTTATAATTAAAAATGCCATTCCTTTATTTATTTCACAGAGTTTTTACAATAAACATCGCTAAATTATATTATTTAGCAGTGTTTCTTTAGTTAAATGCTGCTAATGTCTTAATTAATATCTCAAAACAGATTTTTCCCAAATTTAATGAAGAAAAAACCATCAAGCTCTACTAAAAAACCCTCTGCAATCTTCGATGCCATTATCCCTAAATCTCTTTCTGTAGTCATCGCTAAATTTTTTTGCCATCATAGCCGCTATTGTGCTCTTTTACTTTATGAACACTATTGGTCCTTTTCTCATTTATGTTCTATCTTATCTTTTTCTAAGTTAAACTCTCTATCTATTTACGCATTCTCAGGTTTCATTCTTCTATCCTTTAAAGCAACAAATCTAGAGTTTCTTTCTCTAATGCTTTTTGGTATTTTTATTCATATTTTTATTTAATTTGATCATCTTTCTTTTTTTTTTATATAATTATAACTGATTAGAGCTAAATATTACAAAAAGTTCACGGATATTCTTTCTATTACTGTTACCTTTCAAGTGTGCTTTGAATTTAATAGTTGTTAATACAGAAATTAAGGCAAATGCCCACCATTACTTGTCTGTCAATCCACACTTTTCTTTCTTTTACAACCCTTTGCAAGCTTTTCTTTTTTTTGTTAGAGTAAATTTTTCAATGGCATAACTTGAAGAGAAGAGAAAGACCTAAGAGATATAAGAAGATATATATATTTTAGGGGTTTTTCCAGATCCTCTTTCAATGGGAAAAATGAGGACCAAAATCCACAGTAAAGAAAGAATAGTCTTGAATTAGACAACAATCAAGAGCATTCGGGATTTTATGTGGCATATGTTGGATAGTTTTGTCAATGCTTTCAAATATGTTAAGTTTCAGATTTGCTTTTGTCTTGTTTCTCAATTTGTCAGTTTTATTGCCTGGGATATACTAGATCCTTCCTTTTCGCTCTCTAAATCTGGATTTGATTGAGCATTTTTTAATTTTGGCATAATTTTTAATGTTTGATTTAGGGTTTTTTATGATGTTTGCTACAAATGGGGTATTTTGAATTTCATTGCATTTTTGTTTTTTAATCTGGATCCTCAATTGTTAAGGGCTAATGGCTATTTCCCTAATTGATGTCTCATTCACCTTGTAATTGGGTTGTAATTAGAATTCTTTGATTTTACACCAGGGTATTTATAAATGATTTTATCGATTCAAAATTTGCATTTTAAATCTAGATTCTAAAATGTGATTTTTGTCGTGCTGTTCTTTGATAAGTTTCTGATGTTTCAAGAGGGCAGATGGTAGTTATTTTGCCTTGTTCTTATTTTATTACTTTCTGCTAATGTTTGTGGAAATGGCATGCATTTATTTCACCTTCTTCATGGTCTTTTTTTCTTAATTTCCAAATGGAAAATATATTTTTTATTTTATTTTATGACTAAAGTATGGCTCCAAATTATAGAAAGTGATAATTTGTTTCAATGCTTTCCTTCCCTTTTTGTCGTAAATAAAAATGTCAAATTTATTAGACAAGGACTATTTTTTTCATTCCTTAAATTGATAATCAATTGATCATATATAGTTTATAATATATATACTAATATATATGCTATATATTATATATATTATAGTATATATATTATAATATATATTAGTATATATATATTCCATTTCTTTTGTTTCTTATTATAATTAGACAAGTGACTATATTCGTGTGGTTTAGATACTTTTTTATATATTATATACTATATAATATATATTATATATTCCATTTCTTTTGTTTTTTATTATAATCATACAAACAACAATATTTGTGTGGTTTAGATGCATTTTTTATGAGGAATTGATTACAATTCAAGTTATTTTTCATTAATTGTAGAGTTTTCCTTTTAATGATATAGTCTTGTAGATTCATTTGAGATGGAGGATAAAGAAAAAAGTTTGAGTCCTTTTGACTCTTATCTTCTTCTTAGTGTTGTCGCTTATCATCCATCTTCTCATAATACTCTAAAGTTGTCAAGAGGAACTCATTTCTTTTAGGTTAACTATCTTTCTAATTCTTCTTTAAATCAAAAAGTATTTTTATTTTATATTATTGTGGAAATTTTTTTTGTAAGGAGCTCATATTATTGGTATTTGTTGTTATGAATATAGAATGCTTTAAATGGATTGTTATGCTTGGTAATTTATAGCTAATTTTTTAATTGTCATTTTGTTTGGCCTTGGCTATAGTAAGTTATATTTAAATACTTATGTTACATTGTTTTTGTATTTAGACTGTCTTAAGTAGGAAATGGATAAGAGTTGGATGCAAAAGTCAAGGCTAAGTAAGAGTACATAGATGAAGTACAAAATCTTAATTTTGTTTTTTATAAAGCAAGCGAAGATAATATGATACTATGTCCTTGTTTGAAGTGTGCTAATATTGATTGGAATATGCATGAAATTGTCTATAAACATTTAATTTGTTTTGGATTTTTCCTGGTGTACACACAATGGTATTTTCATAGAGAGTTCATACCTTCTAAATCATCTTTTAAAGTTCCTCAAATTTCCATCAACAACAGTCAACATTAGTCTACTAGAGAAGATAATATAGAAGGCATGTTGCAAGATGCGTTTAACATGCATAACCATAGTTTTCAAACTTCTACACTAGAAATTTTAGATTTAAATAAGAACATTGCTAGAATAAATAACTTTGCTGAGATAGAAAGAGAAGTAGGTGATCAAGAGCCCAATGGAGAAGTGGCAAGGTTTTATAAGTTGCTTGATGAAATAAATAAAGAACTTTATGAAGGATCTAAGCATCCAAAATTGTCTTTTTGTATTTGTTTTTTTCACTTAAAATGCTTAGGTGGGTGAATAGGAAATTTTTGAAACTACTATTAAAGTTTCTTAAAGAAATGTTTCTTTTTGCAAAAATCCCTAAGTTTTGTAAGGATGCTAAGAAGATGATAAAAGATTTAGGTCTTGGATACGAAAAATTCATAGTTGCCTGAATGACTATATGTTGCCATGTTTGTGGCAAGTCTCGAAGGTTGGATGAAAATATAAAAGATAATGTGCTCAAGCTTAAAGGTGAAACACATTTAAAAAAAAGCCTGCAAAGATTTTAAGGTATTTTCCTTTAATGCCAAAACTTTAACGAATTTTTATGTCTTCAAAAACATCTGATTCTATGAGATGGCATCATGATGAAAAGACTGATGATGGGTTATTAAGGCATTTTGCAGATTCTCTAGCTTGGAAAATGTTTGACAAAAAATTTACATGCTTTGCTAATGATCTTCTAAATGTGAGGCTCGGACTTGCGTTTGATGGTTTTAATTCGTTTAAAATGATGAGTACTTCTTATAGTACTTGGCCGGTTGTCTTAGTTCCTTATAATTTACCTCGATGGATTTGCATTAAAAAAATCTTCCTTTATCTTGTCTATGATAATTCCTGGGGAAAAAGGTCCAGGGAATGATATTGACATTTATATGCAACCTCTTATTGAAAAGTTAAAGCAGTTATGGGAAAGAGTTGACACACATGATGCACTAAAAAGAGAGAACTTTCATTTACATGCAACTTTACTATGGATTGTAAATGATTTTCCTGCTTATGCAAATCTTTCTAGGAAGAGCACCAAAGGTCGTTATGCTTGTCCTTACTATGCTGCGCAAATATGTTTAAAGTGGCTATATGACGGAAAGAAATTTGCTTATATGGGACATAGTTGGTGGCTAGATCATAACCATAGATTTTGATTCCAAAAACATATTTTTTATAGCATTGAAGAGTTTAGAAAAGCACCTGAGCCTCCTATTGTGTTTAATATCTTGTTGATGTTGAAAGATATCAATTTCAATTATGGAAAGACCAATCAAACGAGTAGCACATTATCAAGGAAAAGAACGAGGGAGGTGTATGAAGGTGATGATGTTGACAATCAAAGCAATAGGGAGAAAGATGAAGAAGATTATCCAAATGAGGTAGATTTATGGAAAAAAAAAAGAAGTATTTTTTTAGCTACCTTATTGAGAGCATAATTTATTGTGTCATAACCTTGATGTGATGCATATAGAGAAAAATGTTTATGAAAATATAATCGGGACAATTCTTAATATGGATAGAAAAACAAAAGACAACTCAAAGAGTCGGCTTGACCTAGTTAACATGGGAATTCGCTGTGATCTTCATCTAAAATTACTTCCTAATGGAAGATCAAAGTTGCCACTTACTTGCTTTAGGATGTCTAGAAAGGAAAAGGATGCGTTTTGTAAGGTACTGAAAGATATAAAGGTCTCGGATGCATATGCTTCTAATATATCAAGATGCGTGAATCTCAAGGATCAAAGGCTTTCTTCCTTAAAGTCACATAATTATCACATCTTAATGCATGACTTACTTCCATTTGCTTTGTGTTGTTTTATGTCAAAGCAAGTGACCTCTGGAATAATTGAACTTAGTATTCTAATAAAAGCTATTTGTTGTAAAGTTCTCAAGATCAAAGAGCTTGAAAAACTTCAAGAGCGAGCTACTCTGACTTTATGCCACTTAGAAAAAATTTTTCCTCTATCGTTCTTTACCATAATGGTGCATTGGTTGTCCATCTACCTTATGAAGCAAAAGTCGATGTACCCATTAGAGAGGTATTATGTTATTATCTTTTTATAGTGTTATCTTCAACATAAAGTTTAGGTGCAGACATTAATATTGTTATATATTATATTATAGGTTTTTAGGAAAGTTAAAATCCTATTGTCGAAACAAACGCTACTCAAAAAGGTCAATTACAAAAGGATATTTAATAGAGGAGTGTGTGACATTTTGTGCAAGATATTTGGAAGATGTTGAAACAAGATTTAACAGATCAAGAAGAAATGTTGGGTTCCCACACAATAACTTAGTTGAGACATACTTATTTGAAAGTTTTGGACAACCAATTAGTAAAGTTGAAGTGGTAGAGCTAGATGATAAATCTTGGGCATAAGCGCATCGATATGTGCTATTCTACCATGATTCAGTGGAATCGTTATGTAAGTTTGTTTTGATATAGTATTTCTTTTTCACAAAAAATCTTTAAAACTTTGTGTTTTCTTAATTTAACACACTTTTTGTTCATTATGAGTATAGAAACAACTTAAGAGCTCATCTACATTCTCGATGATCACACCTCCATGAGCTTGATAAGTTATTCATAGAAAATTTTCACGAATGGTTAGGAAAAATTGTCAATAACATAATTCTTCCTAAATTCATTAAGTTTAGTATGTTGTTTTCCTTTTTGCATAGAAAATGATGAATTTGTTTTTGTCTTGTAGTAAGTTTGGAGTGGAAGAGATGTTAGCGAAGAAGTAAAATGTCTTTTAGAAGGATCGAACAAAATTATGAAAAGATACACTGCATTCATCATTAATGGATTTAGATTTCATACAAAATCTCGTGAAAGATTTAGGAGAACTCAAAATAGTGGAGTAGTTATTACTTCTTAAACTATAAGCTATGCTAGTGCTAGGGATAGTAATCCGGTGGAAAGAAATATGGATTATTTTTGAATTATTAATGATATCATTAAGTTGGATTATTATGGCAAGTGGAAGGTCATGTTGTTTCGATGTGATTGGGCTGATGTGAATACTTCTAGAGGCATTAAAAAAGATCAATTTGGATTTACGATGGTGAATTTCTCTCGATTAATTCACACTGGACAATAATTGATTGATGAGCCATATGTTTTCTCATCTCAAGTAAAACAAGTCTTTTACTCTGAAGATCCAAATGATGAAGGTTGAAGGTTGGTATGTTGTACTTCGTAACACACCTAGAGATTTGTTTGATATGGCTGATGAATGTCGAGATGATATCGAACAAAGAGTTGAATGCTTGTTGCCTTTTGTCGATTAAAACTTGGATAAGAATATCCCTAGTACTAGTACAGAAGTTCATTAGGCTCGTAAAGATATTGATAAAGACATTTATGAACCTTGATGGATAAAGCAAATTTAATAAGAGTATTATATATTTTATACTTTTGTCATTTAATTGCTTGATAAGTATTTCATTTTACTATGAGTAATACTATTATTATTAACTTAAAATTGTTGTAGATAATATGCTGAGGAGAAGATTTAAGGATTTAAATATTGTTCACACCCATTCAGAACCAGAACCCGCTGATGCTTTGGCTGCATCTTCTTTGACAATCCTAGATATGCCTTTAGGAAATACAACTACAGAGAATGTAGTTCATACTAATTTGAACGCGGGTATTATTAGATGACATAAAAGTTCTTGTTTATGTTAATTATCCAATTTCTAAAGTTGTTAATTTTATTTGATTTTTTTTGTAGTCGATAATATTAGGCAACACACAACTCGAGGTCATACTACTTTGAAGGAGTTATGGGAACTACCTCCTTATGAATATATTGTTGTCTCTAAAAATAGTGTTAACTAGCCAATTGGTCCGGAAGCATAAGTATTGGTTGGCTTTCTAGGTATGATTGCTCGAAATCAGAGAAATGTGCCAATCCATTACGAATCATGGCATGAAGTGCCGAAAAGTTATAAGCTTAAGGTTTTGGACTTTGTTGAGGTACCAAAATAAATTCTTTCACATTACTTTTAACACATTACCTTGAGAGTTTTGTTTCTAATCAAAACTAACTTTATAAACTTTTTTTCATTTTAGCAACAATCGGCTTTAGATATGCCACCATCGTATGTTTTGAAGTCAGTAGGAAAAATGGAAAGATTTTAAGCATAACTTGACGAAGAATTGCTTCGATTGAAATGCTGATATCGTTGTCACAAGACGAAACATATCGCATGGTGTGGTTGGTTGGCAGTATGAGAAACTTGTTGACTTCTGGTATTTGAAGAAAGGGAAAGTATAATGATGTTTTTATTTAAGTATTTGGTATTTTTTATAATACAATTTTTCGTAAAATATATAATTATTTATGTGTTTGACTAATGTACAAGTAGGACTTTCTAGCAAAAGGCAACAGAAATATAATTACATAAGTGGTTCAAATAGCTTTACTAGAAAAGCACATTAAAAATAAGTTTTCTATTTTCTAGATTTGATCAAAAAATGTTGTTATTGTTTATAATGTTTTAATATAAATATCGCATTAAATATTACTTTATAGAAAGTAAAGTAAGGTGAAAAAATAGGACAAGTTAAATTATTCCAATTAACTCACACAAAGAAAGATAGCTCTTATTTGAATGTTAAGACACATCAAACAGTGGCATGTTAAGGTAAATATACTTTTTTTTTGCAATTTAGAAACCTATTTTGTAACTATAATATTAATTTAATTATTTTATAGGAAAAAGCTAAGGAAAAAATGATTGAATATCAAGCTACTACACCATCAGATAGCTTAATGAATATGCATGATGTGGAAAATGAAATATTCACTGATGTTGCTAGAAAAGAAAGACATGGATGGGTTCAAGGTCTCATAATGGGTCAAAAGTTGTTAATATACAAAAGTTCTCATAATGGGTATTATTAGGTGCTAGTTTTCAACGATATAGCTATTCACAAACTCGCTCTACACAGAAAGTTTAGACTTTGAGACATGAGATGAAAACTATGCAAGAGCGCTTTGAGGAAGCAGAAACGGCGAGACAAGCACATATAGCTAAGTTAGAGGAAGCAAAAGAAGAAGACAAAAGAAGATATGAGCAACTCTAATCGAAGTTTGACTCAATGATGAATTTAATGCAGCAAAAGTTCTTACAAAATATGTCATCTTATGTAATATAATATCTTAGTTTTAAGTTATTTCACTTATTTAAATTAATGATATATATTACATATGCATGCTAATCTAATATATATTTTGTATATTAGGGTTAATCAAATGATAACGTTTGTGTTGTGAAAACTATTTTCTATCGACTCAACTTTAGCTTTGTAGTAGTTTTAATTTTTGCATTATTCTAAGTTTTAAGCAGTTTTTGTTTTTAATTGAGTTGGAAAAAATTGTTGTGTAAAGATATTTTATAATATAAAATTATGTTTTTATATATTTTGACATTGTTTTCTTTCGAATCTCTGATATAAGATTATTGTAAACAAAAATATTTATAAGAATTGTACAAGAAATCAAAAAATATGACATTAATATAAAAAAAGCAAAATTTTTTTAAAAAATTAAATTCTAAAAATTTAGCAGCATTTTATGAATAAAACGCCACTATTAATATGATGTTTAATGAACATGCAAAAGAATAGTGGCATTTTTAAAAATAAAAGCCATTAATTAATCAGATTTAGTGCCATTTTTAACTATAAATGCATTAAATGGAAGTACTTAGTGGCATTTGTGTAGTATAAACGTAGCTAAATAAAAATGTTTAGCGGTCTTTTACAATTTAAGCGCCGCTAAATACTTTCATTTAGCGGTGTTTTTCAGTTTAATTGCCACTAAATACTTCAATTTAGTGCATTTATATTATGAAATGCCGCTAAGGAGTTTCTCTTAACTATGAAATTTTAATCTTTAATGTCGTTTATAAACGCCGTAAAATGTGTATAAAATCCCTCTAAATTAGAGGCTTTTTTTTTAAAAAAAACACCGTTAAAATTCTCGATGCAGTTTTTCGAGACATTTTTCGTAGCGTTTTAAGAAATTGCCATTATTTTTTAAAAGGCGTTGAAAAACACTGCTTAAACCTTAAAAAAACGCTGCTAAAAATCCATTCCCCTGTAGTATTAGTATAGTGATTTACCATGTTGTTCATCTCAAATGTCTTAAATGCCTTACCTTTGCTAGGTTTTTGATCACTAAAATTAAATCCTATATAAGATACATTTTACATCAACCAAAAAACACTAGACCCATTTTTACATTAGCCTCCAAAGTTTAAAAAAAATACTATTTTCGTAGCTCTTCTCTAGCCCTCCAAAAACCCTGTTTTGCCTTCATATTTCTTCTCAAAACCCCCTTCATTGATATTACAATTATCAAGCTCATTCTTGGCCACCTTTTCTTGCTAATCCATAGTAAAAGAAAAGAAGAAAATGAGCCATAAGTGTAGAGATTTTTCTGCTCAACATCACTAACAAGGTTGGGGAATATTTCTTATTCTTTCTTCATTCATTTACTTGCTTTTTACATTTTCATCATTCTAACGAGACTTGAATATGATGACCATGACATTATGCTAGGATATTCATGCATTTTGTGGCCTTGTTGTCATAAACTTTGGACTTTTGGTGTTTTTTGATCCTTTTACCATATTTCTCTATGCTTTTGTGTTTTGTTCATCTTGAAAGCATGTTTTGATGTTGTCTTAAAATTCCAGCAAGCTTTTCTTTTTTGTCTAAGCATGTTCACATAATTTTCATAGCAATATTATTGATGTCATTCATGAAGTTAACATCTCCATGCATTTTCTTGTCTATTTCTTTGCATTTTTGTTATCATTTCATGTTTAAATGCCATCTTTGCTTATTTGAGCATGTTTTCTATGTTTATTGTCATGAATATTATATTTAGTTCATCACATGCTTGTCACAATGCTTGTTTGATGCTTGTCAAAAATCTATTTTTCAAAAGCTCCCCAAGTTAAGGCTATATTAACTTCAATAAATAAAGATTAACATGGACTTAAGGTTTCTATCTATTGGTCTTTCCATCTTGAGGAAAAATTAAGCTTTCCATGTCTAGATTTAAAGTTGAATGACACTAAATATTTTGATTTTCGAAAAAAAGAAAGGTCCTTTAAATTGTCCCAACTTGTTGGTGCCTTGATCTTGTTGTCTAAAGTTCCTCACTAGCAACATTATTAATGGGCTATTCCATTATCCCAAATAACTCTGAGATTGTACGAATGAGCTTGTGAAGCCACTATATTGACCCTATCTTGCCATGGACATTTGAATGTCTATAGTCCGATTCTAGTTCTAGGAAGCCTGAAAAACTAAAAATTTCCCTTGTTTCATGTTGGCAACACTGTAGTCATAACTTGAAAAATCATTTTTGAACCCAAAACATTTTTCATGAATTTTATAATATTTTCCCTTAACGGGAATCGGATTACCTTTCCAAAAGTATTTCATTTGCCCTCGAATCACTCCGGATGAGGGAGTTACGATTTTTCAAGCCAATGCTATCTAGAACCCCTAGAATTATCAATTTGCTTTTTGTTTGGGCCATTTTTATCGTTCAGATGATTTTTTTTTGGATTTTTAATTTTTTTTCAAAAATTTCATAAAATTTCCTTTCCAAAAGTGTTTTGTTTGTGATTTAATGATTCTAATGAGTTTGGGATAATTTTTCAAATTCTACTGTGTCGTATTCCTTGCACATGCTACTAGTGTTGAACTAATCCTAATTTCCACCTAGAAAGTGATTTTCCAGGATTTTTGGAATATGTTTATATTAATTCTCATCGAGTTATCTTTCTAGTGGTACCTCACCCGACCTTTAAGACCTTCGGATTAGCCCAGAATAAAATCAAAAAGAGGACTAGCGCGAGGTTGTTCCCTGTTTTACCATTTGTCACAATTAATTGATTTTTCTAAAATCCCTGTCTAAGGCATTCAAATGCCCCTATGTGAGTATGATCCATCACCATTGAGTCTAAAAAATATGTGCCCACCCCTAGGCTCAGATCAAGGGATGAACATTTTTTCAAATTTTATCAACCTTCATTTTTATCAATTCCTACCTTTTAAATCAAAATCGTCACTTTTGTCAAGAAATGTTAAAAATGTCACCTTTGTCAAGAAATAGTTAATTTTTGTCAATTTAAGCTTTCCATTCTCGTCTTTTAAAAAATCATCAAAAATCAAATTTTCTCTCTTGAATTTTCTCTAGGTTTTTCAAAATTCAGATCCAGTTTTCACACCTCAAGCAACCACTAAATCCAAACACATCTCAAAATTTGTTATATTTATTATTTCTGGATAACCAATGACAATTGTAAGATACATTCCGATTGTCCCTCCTCTTTTCTTTTTTGTGTGATTTATTTTATGCAATATTATCTCATTTTTTTGTCTTACTAACACATTTCTTTCCATGGTATTCACCTTGCATTTTATGTTTCCCAATCATTTTAAAAAAATCATAAGAGCAATGTTTCATGTCGGTATCCTTTCATTGCTTGACATGAAATATCCTATTTCAAAAATTAAATCCGAAGATTATTTTTATAAGAAATCTCTATGTTTCTTACTTCTTCAAGATACATATGGGATTAAAATTTTTCTTAAAATCCGGATTTACTATTTTATACAAAATTCATGCATAAAAGGAGATTATATTGAAATAATAAAAAGTCAAAACTGGGGAAACTAATACTAAGTTAAGACATAACTAGAAGGTACTAATTTCGGGCATTGTGGGGGTGTTGATACTTCACCACACGTAACCAAATCAACCGTTGAATATTTGGGCCACACAGACCATAAAATCAATGTTTCAAGTTTCATAACCCAGAATATCGAATTTGATAGACATCCGATTATTCCTAGCCTAAATAATCAGTGGTAACTTTAAGCATTTGCTATTTTATGGTGCGCATCTAATACCAGTTAGAAGAGCAATTCATCTAATGATCCTCCCTTCATGATCACAAGCTAAGAATCCATACTTTCTTACTTTCATCATGTCAAAAAGAAGAGTTATGGTAGAGAGGACACATGGATCAGTCAAATGTTAGATTTTTTTTAACTCCAGTGTTTTTTTTGTGTTTAAAGTTGTTTAACTTTTAGGACATTAGTTTTTTATCATTTGTTATTTATCCTGATTACGTTTGACTTTTTTTTATTAATTATAAATCCTCTGCGTAGTTAGTTTTATTTTGGTTTCACTTCTGTTTTCATAAAATTAATGCTTAATGTATTTTTATTATCACTATTTATACCTTTAAGCTCTCCTTTATTTTCTTTATTCGTTAAAAATGTTGTCTGATATTAACATTTTAACAATATAGGTTTTATCTGGGAATCATCGCAACCGCCTTTGTTTTTAGGTCAATATATTTCTCATATTACAATTGTTTTTCTTTTTATAAGTTATGCATGTTAACTTTCCTTTTCTGTTTTTAATGTTATCGTATGTTTAAATCTCTTACAGCCTAAAACTCAGATGTGCTTAAATGTTGCACGATGAATAAAATGTATCCTACGTTTTGTTCTTGTTGTGATATTATTATTTGTATTTTGTGTAAGTTAAGATATAAAATATCTATGTGAATTTCTATTATTAATTATTCATTGTTTTCTATTTTTTTTTTTAATTTTACTAATCTTATAAGTTTCTTAGTTCTATTTTTCATATTTTGGCACAATGCTTATGTGAACATACTAATAACATATTCATGTGCAATGCACATGATTATATACTAGCACATATAAAAGTACGGGAGGACAGGTTGAAATCGACTTAACCGACTAAACTAACGGTGATCGGTTAAATCTATTTTGGTTTGGGTCGATTTTTAAAAGTCGGTTAAGTTAGTTAAATCAATTGATTCTCGATTAGTAAAATCATAAATCAAACTGATTTAACCAAGTTATATTTTATATATAATATACTATATATTTTAAAAATGTTAATAATAAAATAAACTCATACCCAACCAATACCCATGATCCAACCAATTGAAAACTAAAAAAAAAAAATCCCAACGTTTAATCCTCTTCCTGCCTGAAAAAAGAAAAACCCTATATTATAATCTTCTCCTCGCCTCCCTCCATCAATACTGCCTCCAGCCTCCCCTTTGTTTGCTTTGAAAAATCCTAAAACCTCCCTTGTCTGCTTTGTCCCCCTCCATCAATCCTCCGTATTAAATCTCCATATTTCGTCCCAGATTCTACTATGAATCCAAGGTGAGTCAATTGTTTATCAGAAACCCTATCAAGTCTCCATATTACTATATATGTGGCTGGAATTTTGTTTGGGATGAAAGGGTTTTAGATGTATGAAACATAATCACATTTGCCTTAAAACATTTTAAATATTGTTTCATTTTTAGGACTTTTTAGACTGGAATTTCATTTCAAAAAGAAAAAAAAAAATTAAAGCTTTTATAATGGTATCTAAAATTTCATACTTATTGTTGATAATCAAATTAACCGAGATAATCGACCGAATTGACTAACATTAAGTAGGTTCGGTTAGTTCAGTTATCAACAATAAAATCAGTCCGTTCGATTATTATTCTAAACAAAATTGATTAAGTCGATTTTCAATTTTTTTTGACCAAATTGATTGAACCGAATGATTTCACAGTCTTGATGAAGGTGGATAACTTGATAAAATAGTACTATTGTTATAAATAAGATTTATCTAATTTATAAATAAAAAGCTTAATTTCATTAAAACACTATTAAATAGATTAATTTAACAATAAATAAAAATAATTAAAATTTTATATAGAATTACTTTATTTTAAAAATTTTAATTTTTGATTAATCTTAAAATGTAAATAAATTTATTTGATATAAATTAAAAATACTTAAATTTTACATTGAATTTTTTATCTTTGTAAAATTTTATATTGATATAAAACTAATAACTTTTGTAATACTTTGATATAATTGATGCATCAGACAAAAATTTTCAAGTTAATGCAAATAAATAAAATTATATTATAAACTATATTTACAAAAAAACAACTAAAAGAGTTTTGGGTCTTAAGTTATTCCTTTTGAAGTAACTTAAATCAAATATGAATTAAATCAATTTTGACATAAAAACCAATTATGGAATTAAAATTGATTTTGATTTTATACGACAAATTATTATGAAATTGATTTTAATCCGAATTGTAGGCTCCAATGGATTTAGCTCCATAATTTGACTCGAGGATTCAAGGAAATTTTGGGCTTTAAATTATTGGGATTTGAATTCAATTGGACCGGCAGCCCAAGTCTTCGATACGAAACGCTGATAGTTTTAAATAAATCTATTAATTAGACAGGTCGGATTGCTCATGAGTTAAGTTAATTTAAATTAGATCATTTTAATTTTTTTAATTTTTTTTGTTTCAATTTTTTTAATTTATTTCGGGTTTGAATTATTTTAGTTTTAGATAATTTTAGGTTAATGTTATTTCAAGTTTTGATCAATTGAGTTTAACACTTATGTTAATTGATTCTAGATCCATTAGGTTTAACATTCGAGTTTATTAGATTTGGTCATTTTAAATTTAAGTTATTTTAAATTTAAATTAATTGAGTTTAATATTCGAGTTAATAGATCTCAGGACAATTATATTTAACATTCAGATCTATTAGGTTTGATATTTTTTGTGTAGATAATTTTGAATTAATTATTCAAATAATTTCACATTTGAATCTTAAATTTAAATTATTCTAAATTCAATTTTAAATTAAATTAATTTTGAATTATTATCTTCTCTTTATTAAATCAAATTAAATTAAATTTAAATTTAAATAAAATAATCAAAATTTTTACATTGAAATCGAATTAAAAAATTTTAAAAATTGGAGAATGGGAGCAGTCACATCACATGAGCATCGCCTTTGAACATCCACTCACTCATAGGAGTGTTCGGGGATAGTTTGTTAATATACGCTTCCTATTAGCTTCAAATAAAATGAAAATTTCGATATCAAGTTATCATCTCCATTAATATTTGGGGATAATTTTAAAAAAATAATATAGAGTAATAATTGTTACAAAAAGATAAAGCGAAAAAATTATTTAAAAAAATAATACTTATTAGAATTATTAATAAATAGATTATAATTATACTTTAATTATGCTTTTTTCTTAGTATAAAAACTGATTCTCCTATATATATATATGTGTAAACTATATGTATAAATTATAAATATAAATTATATATATCAAAAATAGTATTTAGAAATAATAAAATATTAAGAAATATATTTTTATTAAATCTTAAATTATTGTTAAATAATAAAAAATAAAAATATATTTTATATTAAATTTTAAATATCATTTACAAATAATAAAAAATAAAAATATATTTTATATTAAATCTTAAATTAATATATATATTATACATAATATATTATAACATTATATATGTTGGGGATCGGCTCCCTTCTAAGGGAATTGACCCCCCACAAATTATATATAATACATATTGCATATAAATTATATACATGAAAAATATTATATTAAATTTTAAATTATAAAATAATCTTGAATTACATTAAATATTGAATCAATATAAAAGATAATAAAATTAAAAATATTTAATATTAACTCAAACTTACTTTTTAAAAAATTAAAAATAATATATACTATACATATTATATATAATATATATTATATAATAAATATATAATATAATATATTATTATAAATAGAATACAATAATATTTTATGTAATATAATATATTATATACAATGAAATATAAAAAATATTTTATATTAAATTTTGAAAAACTAGTTAAAAATAATAAAAATTAAAAAACAGTTAATATTAAATCTAAATTATTTTTAAAAAAATTAAAATAATATATATTATATAATAGAGATGTAAAATAATATATAATATTATAAAAATAACATAATAATATACTCTATTATTTATAATATATAATAAAATAATTTTAATAACTATTGCTTTCTTTTTAAAAATTATTTTTTCTGCTTTCATATTTTTTTATAATTATTATTACATTTTATTCTTTTGAAATTCTCCCTAACATTGTCCATAAAAATTTTCTTTTTTTTTCTGTTTTGTTCATTTGAGAATCTCAATTTTTATTTTTATTATATATATTATTATATTATATTTATAATTATATATGTATATATTATATAGCTCATATATAATATATGTTTAGTTATAATTTACCAACTAATAAAAAATATATATTTATCAAAAAATTAATTTTTTCTTAATATAATATAATTATTACTAATATATCCAAATAAATTATTAAATTAAAAATATATGAAAACTTTTTTAACTTCAAAAATTACTGCAAAAATTAATTTTTCACACATATAATATATTTAATAAATAATAAAAATAATTTCTTGAAAAGTATAGTTAATTTTCTTAGAGAAATATTTTACATACATATATTACATATTTGGTAATGTTCTTATATAAATTTTTCATGTTTGTATGTAAATTCGGTAATATTTGTATATAACAAATTACATATATATATTACCTTAAAATATTCTTTACACAAATACATTACATATAACACAAATTACATATACACATTATGTAAATTATAATATTTATGTGCAATTTTTGTAATATTTAGTTGTAGTTTTATCAACTAATAAAAATTATAAATTTAATCAAAAATTTATTTTTTTCTTAATATAATATAATTATTACTAATACACCCAAATCAATTATTAAACTAAAAAAAATGAAAACTTTTATCACTTCAAAAATTACTACAAAAACTAATTTCTCGCACATATAATATATTTAATAAATAAAAAAATAATTTCAACAAAATTTTAGTTAATTTTTTTAAAGAAATATTTTACATACATATATTATAGATTTGCTAATGTTCTTATGTAAATCTGTAATGTTTGTATGTAAATTTGGTAATATTTGTATGTAACAAATTACATATATACATTATCTTTAAATATTTTTTACATAAATACATTACATATAATACAAATTACAAAAAAATATTTAATACGTATCTATACTATGTATGGTAATAAACATATGTTATAAATAATATAATTTATGTAACTATAATATTATCTGTAATAGTACTTCTTATTACCTGTTGATAATATATTTATGTAACTTACAAAATTTTTATATAAACATAATAAATTTATGTATTACAACTTTTATTATCGTTTATCATAATTTCTGTAAATAAATAATGCATATGTATAATTATAAAAAAATGTGTAATACTTATTCACATTACCTATGATAATATACATATGTAATAGGTAATATAATTTATGCAATTATAATGTTTTATGAAGTATTATTTTCTATTACCTAATTGTAATAATTTTTTGTAACTTACAAAATTTTTATATAAATGTAATAAATTTATATATTACAATGTTTTTATCTTTTATTATAATTTATGTACGTAAATAAATTATATGTGTAATTATAGCAAAAATATGTAATATTAAGTTATATTAACAATCATAATAATTTATGTAATAGATAATATAATTTATATAACTATAATATTAATTAGTAATTCTAAATTTTTCTTAATTTAATGATAATGATTTATGTAACTTATAATATATTAATGTAATTATAATAATTTTATATGTGAGAAATTGATTTTTGTAGTAATTTTTGAAGTGAAAAAGTTTTCATATTTTTTAGTTTAATAATTTATTTGGGTGTATTATTAATAATTATATTATATTAAAAAAATTAATTTTTTGATTATATTTATAATTTTTGTTAGTTGATAAAATTATAACAAAACATTACAAAAATTACACATGAATATTATAATTTACATAATATTTAAATGTAATTTGTATTATATATAAATAAATAAATATTATATATAACATATATTATATATATCAGATATATAGTATATAATATATATGTATTGTGTATACTAAAAATAAAAAATGAGATCGTTAGTTGCTGAAAAGCCAAACAAACAAAAACGAAAAAAAAAAAGAAAATTTTTATGATAAATGTTAGGGAGAATTTCCAAAGAGTAAAATGTAATAATAATTATTAAAAAGATAAAAGCAAAAATATAATTCTAAAAAAGAAAATAATAATTATTAAAATTATTTTATTATATATATTATATATAATATAGTATATTATTATGTTATTTTTATAATACTATATATTATTTTATATATGTATTATATAATATATATTATTTTACATTTTTTAAAAAATAATGTAGATTTAATATTAAATATTTTTTAATTTTTATTATTTTTAACTAGTTTTTTAAAACTTAATATAAAATATTTTTTACATTTCATTGTATATGATATATTATATTAAATAAATATTATTGTATTATATTTATAATATAATATAATATTATTATATTATATTATATTATATTATATATGCATTATGTAATATATATTATATATAATATGTATAATATATATTATTTTTAATTTTTTAAAAGGTAGTTTTAGTTAATATTAAATATTTTTTAATTTATTATTTTTATATTAATTTAGTACTTAATATAATTCAAGATTATTTTATAATTGAAGATTTAATATAATATTTTTAATATATATAATTATATACAATATATAATTATATATATTACATATAATTTGTTGGGGGTCAATTCCCTTAGAAAAGAGCCGATCCCCAACATATATAATGTTATAATATATGATATATATATATAATATATACCATATATTATATTATATATAACATCTATAATATATTATATATAATATTGTATATAATATATATTAATTTGAGATTTAATATAAAATATATTTTAATTTTTTATTATTTATAAATGATAATTTAGGATCTAATATAAAATAGTTTTTATTTTTTGTTATTTGTAAATGATATTTCAAAATTTAATATAAAATATATTTTTATTTTTTATTATTTTTAAATAATAATTTAAGATTTAATAAAAAAATTTTAATATTTTATTATTTCTAAATACTATTTTTTATACATATAATTTATATTTATAATTTATATATATAATTTATATATATGGGAGAGTCGATTTTTACACTAAGAGAAATCAAAGTTAAATTATAATTATAATTTTTTTATTAATAATTTTAATAATTATTATTTTTTATATAATTTTTCTCACTTTTTCCTCCTTATAACAATTATCACTCCATATCACCTTTTTTAAATTCTGCTTAAATGTTAACGGCTAAGATTAAAAACTTTAAATCAAAGGGTTCATTTTATTTGAAACTGTCCTAGAATTTTCCCTCACTCATATAAAGAGCCACGTCATGCCAAGTTTTAAGTAGATAGATGCTCGCATCCGTACCTAACTCTTTTGTTTTGATTTTTGCGTGTGTTGGTGTTGCCAAGTTGCTTTAAATTTTAGTTTACCTTTCTTCCATTCCTCTTACTGTCAAAATGTCATGATTATAAAACAAACATTCTTCTGTTGCTTTGATTTGCTTTTCATGGAATGATGGATCCGAAGAGGTCCTACACTTTTAACTGGTTCGATTTCATGATTCATTTTCAAGAAAATTTTGCTAAACTCCGGAAATAAAGAACGACGATTATCTTCTTTTAGTTCTCTCTAGCTTCTGTTTCCTGTTTCATTAGAAAAGGGTCTAGACGAAGGAAGAAGCTGTTCGAATCATACATTCAACAGGATAATACATTTAACTTTGAAATGTGCAATAAGATATTCGCAACATTTTCTTTTAGAGGTTGTATAAGTTTACATGTAACAATAAATATTAAAATAATATCTAATTAATACATTAATATAAAATTTTACAAATTTAAAATATAATTATAAATAACTATAAAATTTAATAGATAATAATATGTAATTTATTATCGATATATATATAATAACTGTGCATAAAATATAATTTTTTTTCTTTTGTTACAAATTTAAGATTAACACAATTAATTCAGACCTTGTACACTCTAACCAATCACAAGCTGCATCATCATATCATGTAGCACTAGTGTAAACACTATGTCTTATGTTTTAAAAAAACTATAATAGTTGTAAAATAATTTTTTTAAAAAAAAAAAAAACAAAATATAAATTTTATAATTTATTCTTTATTACAAAAATTCTTAAAATAATATTTTCAGAAAAATGACATTATTTTTATTTGAAAAGCTATAAAAAAACAAAATTTATATATTTTATTTTTTAAAAATAAAAATTTTAAAAATATATTATTAAATACAAAAAAAATTCTAAGTCTCTATTTGCCCCTTTTATCTCCACAGTATCCTTTTGGATAAAGGTGTCAATTGAGCGAGTTTGAGACATGTCATTTCGGATTTAGATTTTTTAGGATTCGGATCTATTCGGGTTTAAGTTTTTTCGGGTTCGGACTAATTCAGGTTCGGGCCAATTTGGGTTCAGGTCTATTCGGGTTTGGTTTTGAGTATATTTTACATCATTTTTTATTTTATGTTAAATGCAATCATTTTTACGTAAATTTAAATTCTAAGCCTAGGCCTAAATTTGGCCCGATTCGGCCTAAAAAAATCTTAATTCGGTTCTATAGACCTAGCCGCAGCCAAAAAAAATTTTAAAATTTAAGCTCAATACATAGTTTGGCCCAGCCAACCCATTTAAGTACAAATCATTATTCTTAATATTAAAAAGTTATTTTTATATTAATATTTATATATTTTATAATTAAAATTTAAATAAAATATATTATTTTATTTAAAAAACACTCTTTCAGGTCGAGCGTACTTGAAACTTAAAATTTAAGATCCGGATCTAATCGTGTCAGGCTTATTGTGTTGTGCAAGCTATCTGGCCCATGGGCAAATCTAGTTGCCAATTTAACATGTAATTTTTTCATTTTTGATATGGTATTATCTATTATGGCTTCTATATTTTTTAATTTATCTTACTACTTTGTTATAATATTATCAGACTCTAATTATCATTACTTAAAATAATAATAATAATAATAATAATAATAATAATAATAATAATAACATTCAAAGAAGTACTTAAAATTTTTCTACTAATGTATATAAACTCTCAATATGTAATGAGTTTAACTAATTAAATTTTAAAAAAAAAGTAATAAATGGATAATATACTTTATTGAAAATACTTTCAAAGCTCATGATATGATTTACTTTTCCATAAGTTATTATTTTATCATATATAGATCTACTCAAGGATCGGGCTACCCATTTAGCTCAAATGGGCCTGGGCTTGAGTTCTCATATTTTGTTTCAAACTAACCCGACCCTACTCGGAACAATGATTTTAAATTAAAATAGCATATATTTTATTTGAATTTAATTATAAAATATATAAATATTAATAAAATATATTTTTTAATGTGATGAACAATAATTCTAGCTTGAACAGGCAGGTCTAGGCATATTAAATAAAGGCTTAGGCCTAGGATTTTAAAAAATCAAGGCCATAACTCGGTCCAACCCATGAATAGGTTTAATCACATATAAAATATAAATTAAGTTTTTAATATTTAATTAAATTATATATGATATTAATATTTAATATTTGATTCATTTTTGATATGGTATTATCTATTATGACTTCCATATTTTTTTAATTTATCTTATTATTTTATTATACTATTATGATACTCTAATTATCCTTACTTGAAATAATGATAATAATAATAAGAAAAATATTCAAAGAAGTATTTAAAATTTTACAACTAATGTATATAAACTCTCAATAGTTAATGAGTTTAACTAATTAAATTAAAAGAATGTGATAAATCAATAATATACTTTAGCGATAACGTTTCAAAGTTCATGAAATGATTTACTCTTTGATAAATTATTATTTTATCATATATAGACCAACTCAATGGTCGGGCTACCTACTTGACCAAATTGGGCCTGGGCTTGGGTTCTCATGTTTTTGTCTTTGATTAGCTCGGCCCAGTCAAAACAATGATTTTAAATTAAAATAATATATATTTTATTTAAATTTAATTGTAAATATATATAAATATTAATAAAAAATAGTTTTTAATGTGATGAATAATAATTCTGGCTTAAGTAAGCGGGTCAGGGCATGTTAAATAAGAGCCTAGGCTTGGGATTTTAAAAAAATTTAGGACACAGCTCGACCTGACCCATGAGCAAGTTTAATTATATGTAAAATATAAATTAAATTTTTAATATTTAATTAAATTATATATGGAATTAATATTTAATATTTAATATTAATTCATTTTTTATACAGTATTGTCTGTTATGACTTTCATATTTTTTAATTTATCTTATTACTTTATTACTATTATCAAATTCTAATTACCATTACAAATACAAATAATAATAATAATAATATAATAATAATATAATAATAATAATAATAATAATAATAATTATTATTATTATTATTATTATAAAATAAGAATCATATTCAAAGAAGTATTTAAAATTTTACTACTAACATATACAAACTCTTAATATTTAATGAGTTTAACTAATAAAATTAAAGAAAACGTGATAAATGGATAATATACTTTATTGATAATATTTTTGAAGCTCATGATATAATTTATTTTTTAATAAATTAATATTTTATCATATATAGACCTGATCAAGGGTCGGGCTACCCACCCTGCCTAATTGGGCTTGGACCTAGGTTCTTATATTTTTATATTAGACTAGCCTAACCCAGCTTAGAACAATGATTTTAAATTAATATATTTAATTTAAATTTAATAATAAAAATATATAATATTAATAAAAAATCTTTAATATGATAAATAGTAATTTTGGCTTTAATAGGCAGGTCTAGGCACTTTAAATAAGGGCCTAGGTTTGAAATTTTAAAAAATTTGAGCCGTAACCTGGCCCAACTTATAAGCAAGTTTAATCATATTTAAAATATAAATTAAGTTTTTAATACTTAATTAAATTATTAAAAGAATATTAAAATAAAATTAATAATTAAAGTTTTTGATTTATTAAAAATTATTTAATTATAATTTTTTCATATTTATTTTTAGTATTAAATTCAGATCTGGGTTCGGGTTAGACTTAAATTCAAGTCATTTTAAGTTAAGGATATTTCAGATTTAAACTATTTCAAATTTAAACTATTTTAAATTTAAATTTTATCGAATTTAAATCATTAATCTTTTAATTAAATCAGATTCAATTTAAAATTGAGCTTAAATATTTTTAAACGAATTTGCAGATCTATGTTTGTTTTGCGACCTCTACTTTTGGAGTGCTAATTCCTCCTATCAGTCACCCCTCGGGGACTTCTGGGAAGCGCTCCCCGTAAGGTTTTGACGGCAACCGGCTATGCCGGTTGCCTTTTTCTTTTTTTTCTTTTACCTATATTATTATATAATAATACATAAAATTATTATAATTACATAAATATATTATAAGTTACATAAATTATTATCATTAAAA
>JBBYHM010000007.1:1891590-1931352 GCA_038381775.1 Adansonia rubrostipa | reverse complement strand
AAAATAATAAAATAATAAAATAAAATAATAAAAAGTTAAATTTATAATAAAATATATATTTTTATTAATAAAAAATTAAATTTTTTTATTTATAAAATAATAAAAAATTATATTATAATAATTAATAATATTAATTTTAAAAATATTTAAATAAAAATAATTAAAAAATTTAAAAAATAAAATAAAATTTTTTCAACCGACTAACCGATTGAAGGGGTAAAATTTTAATTGATGTGGTGAGCTCTCTGCTCACCACGTCAGCACCTTATGGGAAGCTCACCGTAGTGAGCTTTCCCTAGAATTTCCCCTCACCCCACTCTTTCAATTTTTCTTCTGCAACACGAGCGTCTGCAGTTTCTCCACGAAATCTCGCGAAAAATTCGACACAGCGAACCCCGGGCCGCCCCGCCCGCATTTAAACATCAACCGTCAATTAATTTTAATTTTTTTAATTAAATTATTTAAGAACTCAAGGGTCGGCAAACAAAAGTAGTTAAAAATTTTAAAAAATGAGCAAAACCACCCACGTAACGCTAAACCACGTGAACCCCACCTCCATCTTTCAAAATTCCTCGCCGAGTGCTATGGGACACGTGTCGATTTCGAGCAACCTAAACGTACATGGGCCAATCACGTCACGGAAACTGATCGGATCTCATCGCCATACTCTCAGCCACGAATTCTGGTATCTACCCTTCCAGCACAGCCGTTGTTTTGATCTCCTCGCCACGTTTCATCCTTACTATCACCTTGCTTGACGGTTTTAACCTTAAAAAATTAATAAAATATTCTTTATTCTCAGTCAGAGAAAAAAAATTAAAATAAAAAAAATTTCGAGTGCTTATTTTGATCTTCTCCGGAATCTCCGAGAAATCTCATCTTTCGACTTTAGAGTAAAAACAGTTGGTTCGGTTAATTGGTGTATTACTTCTTACAGTGGATTTCGGAGCCTTCGTTTTACGGTGAAGTTTTCCGTTTATTGGAAAAAAAAAAATCTTTTTTTTGTTCTTTGGAGCATTTGATTTTCCATTGAAAATTGTCAGTTTCAGATGAGACCTTGTTAGTAGATCGTTGCTGTTTTATTTTTTAGGTGAAGCTTACTTTTTTTAGTCGATTTGCTTAGATTTGGCTTTGTTGTTGATATATATTTTTGTTTGGTTGCTGAGAAAATGCAGAAAAGGTAACGGAATTTTATATCTTTGAAATTTTTAATATTAAAAAAAAAAGAACTTACTAAAAGATAAGGTAAATCTGATACTTATTGCGCTTGCAATATATACTATTTTTTTCTGTGAATAAAATTTTGAATTTTTATTTTTTCTGAATTCTACTGCGGTTTAATAGTTGAGAAAAAAATTGGATACTAAAATAGATTTACGAAGAAAAATTAATGAATTTAAAATGCTAGATAACTATATATTCAACGCTATAAGAGCTGCGGATTGAGTTTGGTGGTGCTTTGATGCTGCAAAGTAATTTACTTTCTATTTGATGCTTATTCATAGCTTTTAGATTTTAAACTTGATTATGATTCAAAATTTTGAGTTGGTCCAGATTCTGCTGTAGGATTTTTTCTAATTTGTTGTAATTATCTGTTTTCTTTGTCAGAAAGCTAAATCAGAAATAATTGTCTGCCATAAACATGATAGCGGATCAAAAGATTGAATTTGTGTTTAGTGGTGGCTAAGGATCTTGGCGGAATGTCTGACTTGTGCATGTTTGAGGTAAATTCATTAATTTTTCTATGAAGTTTCTTCAGTTCACTTTCATGTTTCTAGTAGTATAGTGATGCGATTTTCAGCTTGTTGATTCAACTTGAGACTTGGTTTTACTTTCAGCTGCTCACTAGAGTTTTCATGTCAATAGAACTTGTAAGTTCTTCAGCGTTAAATCGTCTATAGTGCCTCTTTTGTTATGATATTAGTGGAGGTCTTTATTGGAAATTCAAGGCTGTGATGGTTATGGAAAAAAAGAAGCTTAAGTACTTTACTTCGAGGCTTTTTGGCTCCTTTATTTGTGGGTTTGCTGTCTCCTGTTGACTTTGAATTCGGACTTTAGGGTTCTGTTTGTTAACTTTCTTTTGAAGCAGGCTAGGTTTCAGTTCTGGTTTGATATTTGTTTTCAGTTGGTGATGAAGTGGGTATCTTCTGTATTTATGTGATAAGCATCGATGAATTTTACCCTTTTAGTAGACCTAGTAATTTTAGATATGATTCCACGAATATGACACGTATAAAGCAATAAAAACACGACACGACATGAATATATGTCTAAAACTCTTATAATACGAATTATTAATGTATCAATAAACTACTAATTATTAATGTATCAAAATTTATCTAAACATAGAATACTTTAAACATGATTATAACACAAAAAATTACAAGAATATGGCACGGATACATGAATGGCTAGGTCTACCTTTTAGTTTAAGATGCTTATCAACAATTGAACCCGAGTTTGTTAGCAGTAGACTAATATCATTGTACCAAATTAGAATTCCTTTGTACTAATTTGTTCTCCTTAGTGTGTTGTTTTAAATAAGATTTTATTCTCTTTAGGGACTTGATATGATAATGTTGGAATTGTTTATTAATGCCAAGTTTTGGTGCTACAAAGCCATTATCTAGCAAAATGGTAAAAATCTTGGTGTTGAAATGTGAAAGAGCATGGGCTCAAGCATATGATATGACCGCTTTATCAAAAATTACTTAGGAATAGGATTTATCTGATTGGCTCATAATTGGATGGCTATTCTTTGAAGCCGTGCTCTCAGATTCGCTTTGAGCCTCCTTAGTAACCTTAATGTTTTTGGTTGCATTCCCATTTTAAGGAATATTGTGCTGTCTGAGGGATTTAATTCATATAATCTCTCTAAAATCATCTTAAACTGCATATTCTTTATTTTTATTTCCTCCAATGGAGAATGGCTAATTGACTAAACTTGTGCAATTGATGTTACAGCTTGTAGATAATGTTTGGGGTGAATTTGGTGTTAGTGCTGATCTTATAGTGCCTCGTACTGTTGATGAATATGGAGCTCAATTCAAAGTTCAAGGTGATGGTCGAAAAAAACCACAACATGAAGTGATTGGAGTTACTAGGAATGCTGATAATACGGCTAAATATGGTATTTTTAGGGAGAAGGAAAAAGGCTTACGAACTTTGACCAAGAACAAGATGTTAGAAAAGGGACACTGGTCTCACGGTCCTGACGATGTGTCTCCTACTTCGGGTGATAATGAGTCACTCAAAGAAGTAACGAGCTTGGCTTCTGATGATCCAAGGATGTCCAACCATGGTCTAAAAACTGGCAATATAGATTCAGTTGGCAGTGAGTTTTGTGCTGCTGATCATGTCTTGGTTGGCAAGTGTGCCTCAGAGGACAAGAATGTTTACCCTTTGGCACTAAATCACACATCCGAGGCTGATGATGATCTCAGCTTTTTTAATTATTACCATGAAGACAAAGAAAATGGTGATCTTTTATATTATGGCTGGGATGACATAGGGAATTTTGAGGATGTTGACCGTATGTTCAGGTAGTTCTTAAAATCCCATTATTAATTATTTTTCACGTTTATGCTTTTATATGTAAAATCTGATATGTAGCTTCAGTAGGACCCCCTCCTGTTAGTATCTATAGTCATACACCCATAAGTATCCTCAGATATGTATCTGCACCATATATGTATGCATGCATCTATTTAGGATTATGGATTACTAATAATAATTAAACTATCTTATTGTTCTGTAGAAGTTGCGATTCAACATTTGGGTTGGGAAGTCTCAGTAATGAAGATGATTTGTGCTGGTTTTCATCTTCACAAGCGACTGAAGGATCTCAAGATGCATTGAAGGCTGATGCTGAACTTAGTGTACCAGAGCATTGTGCAAGTTCAAGACCAGACAGTGCAGTTTCTTCAACTATTGATTCCATCAAGAAAACTGTACTGCTAAGCGACAAAATAAGTTCCCATACTGCGAAAGGTGATAATGCTGGTGTTGCTCACATGTCATCTTTGAATGTCTCCAATAACGAATTTGAAAGTAAGAATGAGTTTACACCCAATGAGCAGGTTAGTGAAATGTTTCTTGTATCTAAATGTTATCTCTCTTTCTCTCTCTAATGTTCTTTTCAATTTCACATTTTATTTATGAATATATATATATGTATCTCTAATTTTTGGCACCTTGAACTTGTCTTCCTTCAAAAACTTTCTAAGAACGTTTTCTTTCTAAATATGAATTTCATGCAAAAACAAATTAAGAACTATAACTTTTGTGTATTTTGTAGGAAACTGCAGCCTAACGTCATCATGATTCATTAATTACATTGTCTTTATACTGCTCGTTCATAATTGATATAAAGCTCCTATTTAGAGTCAGATAACAATCAATATGGTCCATTCGTAAGCAGGTTTCAGAATAAAGATTCTTCTCTGTAAGTTTTCATTGAAATATCGTTGCAATGTGGAATCTTATTATGTTGTCTTATTCTATTGCCAAATTACAGATCAGTCCAAAAAAAAAGCAGTCAAAGCAGCTGAGTGCATCAGGAGAAAGAAAAGGCCAACATCTGGAAAATGGTGGTTCTTTTCACCAATATGGTAACATAGAGCAGTTAGATGATGTGAAACACTCCTTTACTGGGTCATCCTGTCAATTCTTTTTCCCATCAGGCTTTCAGCAGCACAAACAATGCATCAGACCTGATTCTGTGAATTATGTACAGACAAATACTCCTTATATGCATCTTAACTACAGCAGTCCTTTGGATCAAATTTCAAGATGTCCAACTCTATCTAGTAGCAAATCTGAAAATAATGGTAATACTTCTTCGTCAAACGAGTCATCTTATGCTTCAAATCAGGTACAGCCTATGGAGAGCTCTAGTGGGCCTTCATTTAAGGCTTCTGCCACCATAACAAATGAGAAAAGAGGAAAGCTATATTACCGACAGGATACACGAGCCCCACTCAAACGGAATGTCAAACATGCAAAGGTGGGAAGTAAGATGGCATTTTGTGATCCAGTTATTGTACAGAAGCAGGGTCGTGAGTCTGAACAAGATGGTCGTAGTGAAGTTGAAGCAGCTAGTGTAGGAAAGCCAGCAGAAGTAGATTCTACAAATGCTCAGCACAGCTCTTGTGTAAGTTCTGTGTTGGATGAAGTCTCACTAGAAGCAGCTAGTTTTCGGCAGCTTCAACAAGTCATGGAAAAGGTATAATAGATGGAAAGATGTTGTGATGTGCATGTGGGCATGTTCTTTTGGTAATTAGTAAAAATGGTAATTGATCAATTTAAACTGCTTGGATTTTCAGTTGGATATGAGGACAAAACATGGCATACGGGATAGTTTGTACCGTTTGGCTAGGAGTGCGGAACGAAGGCATAATTTCACATATACAAAAGGTGGCATCAGAGTTGATAAAGATGCAAATGGTCCATTCGTGGCTGAGGAAACAAACAAGTATGTGTTTGTTGCTTGAACATGAATTTCTTAGTACTTTTTACATTGCACCGTTGCTCAATTTTGACCGCTGAATAGTGATAAATGAGGTTCTTAACGATGGAGTGGCATTGTGGACACTTGAAACTTACGGTGGCTAGAAATGTATGAGTCATTCAAATTTTTGGCTTCCTAGAGACCAGCGACAATCCAGTTAGCTTTTGCCTAAATTGTACTAATTATCAAAATTATGGCCCTCATAATTTTGAATTTTGAACTATAGACCTATGTTACTTGGACTGATGTGTGTCCGACGTGGGTTGTTCAATTTTTTCTAAATTTGTTTCATTTATTTAGAGGGTCTCATCTTCATACTCATGTCTGGATATGTGTTAGACATTAGTCCAGGATACGGGTACCTCAAGAAAAATGAAGAGTAAGACCAAGACTAGCCATAGACATCTAGGTTAAAAAAGCACTGGTAAGAATTAAAAAAAAAATACGACTTAATAACATAATCCAATAGGCTAGAATTTAATAACAGTTTGCAATCTTGAGCACATTGATTAAGCATCCTGCTTCTCCTACAATCCTCCTGTCTGCTACTAGTTTTGTGAAGAAAGAAATTATAGAGGCAAACATGGCAATGATCGGTTTGGCTGTTCTTTGAGTTACATCGTGCATGTCATGCGTGTATTTTTCTTTCTTTGTCCTCATTCTTATTTAGTTCAATCTTCCAATTAATTCTTTTTCCCGTAATTCTAAACACTGGGTTTTTCAGGTGCACTGGATTTATGGCTATAGAAACGGGCACAAACCCTCTAGACAGATCCGTAGCACACTTACTATTTCACAGGCCTTCAGGTCCATCTCTAAGGCCTAATACCAATACTCCTTTTGATTCTCACACCATGGTAAGCGTTTGCTTCATCACTTCTCGCTTTTATGTTGACCTTGAAGAAAATTCATGTTTCGTAACCTCAAGCCTTAATTCTGTGAATTTGAATGGCAGATTCATGGCTCTATCATGTGATTGTGGAAAATACATCGGCCACGAAGAAAACTGTTGCTAGTTCAGATAAAAAGTGGCTACAACAGGTGAAAGCAGGTAACTATGAATTTGTCAACATCAGTGTAACCCCCTTGTAGAATGTAATTTATTTATTATGCTGTAAAATGATTGTCGCGAGGCCTTAACATAAGATGCAGTTTGGTTCCGCATTTTTAACTTTGATTTCTTCTATACACCATGTTTTTAGTCTGGGTTGTTGTAAATCTTTGTAAATTGTAATGGTTTGTGACTAATACTTAAAGAAGTGTTCTTTTGTCTGTTGTAAATCCTTGAATTTTTCTTTTTTGCAGGTCGTGTAATTATTTCTTTTTCGGTGTTGTGTTCATGTTGTGTTCCAAATTAAAATGTATATTCCTCTTGAATGACCATCGAGCAACTAGCTTTGCGTTTCTAGGTGTTGTGGTGGGGAAGCATTAAACTAACAAACTTATGGGCCCATGACATCCTCCTTTATATGGACGAATTTGGATTTTGATGAGATTTTGTCGGTCAGTTTTCATAGCTAAGCAAGAAAGTTTGACTAGAAAATCTAAAAGGAAAAAAAAAAAAAGGATTAGCTAAGTTGTTTGCTGCATTCCCCTGTTTTCAAGCCTTCATTTAATGAGATGAGGATATAATGCAAAAGGGTCTATTATCATCATTATTGAATATATGCTGTCAGAGCCTTGGCATTCTTGTATCACCTAAACAAAGCTTATATAAGCATTAAACAACAGATAAAACCATGAAAAACAAATTTCGCATACAAATCCTTGATCAGATTCGATAAGAGCACCAACTCCTGGTGAATAATAAAAAAAAGGACTAGATTTTGTTATGGGTAGTTGAGTTTGTCTCTTTAGAGATGGATTCTTGGTTGTTTAAATTCATTGACAAGGATCAACGGCATTAGTTGGTTAGATCCTGTAGAAGGCTTTTCTAAAGATTAGTGTTGACGTGGCCATTCTTGCAGAAGCTGAGAATGCAGGATGAGGCTGTTGTGGCTGGAGATCATGAAGCCAGTGTTTGAACTGTTTTTCTGGAGGATATATGTATAATATTAAAGATTATGTTGGAGACTGATTCACTCAATCCATGAAATCATGTACGTTCTTTCCATTTTGTGGAGAGGGATCGAGGCTAACACTCTTGCTCATTTTGTTGGGGTCCAACTTCCCTTTCATTACTATTCTATTCATTATTATCCAAGTTTAATATCTTTTACAAGTATAAGTTTCACAATTAATAGATAATTCCTGATCATATGAATGGTGACGACTAATATATTAAAAAATAATAAACAAAAAAATTAATGGATAAAATTTCAAACTCATTTAGTTAGCGTTGCAGGAGTACTATGACCTTCATCGAGAATTAATGAAGGAATTTGATATGAGTTGTTTTGCTTTCAAGATTGATTTATTTATTTTATTGTACAACCAAAATTAAAAAGGGTTAATCAGTTTTCTCTGTATTCTTTCCAATGATTTTTTTTTTTTGAAATGGTTCAAGGATGCTTAATTGAAAATTCAAAAATAAATAAAAAAATGAGAGAAAGAAGGTGATGACATAATAATTATTGACTTTAAATAGTCAAAATACTTATTTGAGAGAAAAGGTATAATTGTACCTCATTTTAGGAATAAAGATTTATAAGAACTTTAATTAAAGAAAAAACTCCGTTTCTTTCCAAATGTCCAGCAGAAGTTACCAACCCAAATTTTGCAATTAAAATTATCAAGGGGGTAGGTTCCCAGTGACAGGGAACCTGTTATTGTAACAATACTGGAGTAACCGAAAATACATTTAACATAGAAGAGAATCGGTTCCTATATCCACGAAACCGGTTGCTATAGTGCATATATATATATATATATATATATATATATATATATATAATCAGTATGCGTTGAAGAACACAAACAGAATTAACAAAAATTATGAACTCATCGAATTCGTCGAATATAAATAAGAAACAGATTAAGTCAAGGTAAAACCTCTGACTTTAAGATGTATTTGCTTGCCTCTAAGGTGTTTAAAGTAAAACCTAAACCTTGAACTTGAACCCTATCACTCTTTATTTTCTTAATCTTTTTGCTTGGTAGATTTTCAACCACACTTTTAAAGATCTTAAAAGCTTCCAAGGCCTTATCTTTCCTTCTCAATAAATAGATGTAATGAAACCTTTGCAATTATCAATAAAAGTAATAAAATACTTTTTACTGCCTTTAGTTTGTACAATTTATGTGACAAATGTCAGTGTGAATTAAATTTGTAGGTTCACTTTTCTTTCTATCAAATAGAAATGAGCTTTAGCAAAAATTTGGATTCTACACAAGTTTCGTACTCATAATTTTTATCAATCCAAATTTTTTCGAAAACAGATTCAAATTGCGAATCTTTTGCAAGGTCTTGTAATTCACATGAACTAATCTATCATATCATATATTCAAAGACTTGAGCAAATAAACAAAAGAACTTGTTTTATTTATATTCATGTCCTTTGGTATAACTATCATTATATTGAGCTTAAAAAGCCCATCACATAAATAGCCTTTGCCCACAAACATGCAATACTTAGTTTGAATGTGTGGCTTTGAACTAATCGGATTGGGACGTAGTACAAACTGTCAATCATCTGCAAACTTGTCACTAATTCTAGTGTTTCTTTTATGTCAGTGGCATGATTGACCATTATAAAACCACTATTAGACGAAGCCTATGGAGCTTAAAAGGCCTTGCAAAGGAATTGCAAAGTTTTGTAATCATGCGATCCCTATACATCAATGCCAAGTTCCACAATACATTCCTAGTCATTATATTATCAAGAAAGGGCACTGAGAATGCTTAATGACCAGCTCATGTTATGCCTTCTTACTTATAAAGTAAACAACTGGTCTCATAGGTTAAAGTATACAAGATACTTAGGATGACATGGGGTTGTTGTTTGAAGAAAATTGTTCACTAAACCTGGCTCGTATGAGAACTCCATTTGGTATTAGTCACTCTAGTGTATACGGAAATGTTCTCATGTGTTAATTGTGTAAATAGTCCTCAGACTTGTAATACCAAGTCATTTTGCATGGGAAGTGTCATATTTTGATTTCATCACGAAGTGGTCCACTTTGATAGATGCTGGAGAAAGGCTGATTTTGGATATGACATTAAGCATACGAAGATGGATGAATGATCAAGAGAAAATTCATTGCTTTTAGTGACATTGGAGATATATCCTAATTATTTTTAACTATTGTTAATTGGAATAAAGTCTTTCGCCAAAGCACACTGTTATGAGGAATCATTCCTCATAGATTCGTGATCATTAATCATGAGTTATAGAACTACATGGCTTAAGGCACGAGTAGACATTGTCCCATGCTTTTGCTCAATCTAGGATACTTGGTGAAATGATCGAATTAAACTGATCAGCTAGTCACTAAAAGGTTTTGAAAAGGTTACACTGACTTTTTAGCATTTGAGTGGTAATGATGTATTGCTAGACCCGGCTCATGATTTATGTTTATAAATTGTAGGCTATATGTGTAAAAACCATAAACCACGGTTTATGATACACTAAATAATGTATCTTTTAAATCCTTGCAAGAAATTATTGTTGTTATTGTGTACAGTAGTAAGCAAGGGTCGTATCCTCATAAATTGTTCTTAATTTATAAGTTATTGATGCAAAACTTTAATATAATATTACCAAACAAATTACAAAGACTTGACAAAAGACATAAACTAAACTAGGATAAAGGGTTGATCGTATTGAGATGCAAATGAAATAAGAAAAATAAAAGCAAAACTAAGGGTTAAGAAAACAAAATTTTAAATCAAAGTACATTTATCAAGTATCAATAATGATGAAAACTATGGTTAAAGAATTATTTGCCACCTTTAAACATAATGTTGGTGTATGCCCTTGAAGAAATCGGGTTAGAACATGTGATAAATAGTCAAATAACTATATATGTGTTACTAAATTGAAGTAACATAGGTTTTCCTTCATGTTAGTGGCTTATTGACACTCATGTGGACACTAATTGGATGAAACCCGTGAAATGCAATAACCTTGCAAAGATAATAATGAGTTAGGATGATGAGATCTTTATGCATCAAAGTCGAGTTTCTAAAAATGTTCCTAGTCATCGTATTGTGAAGAAGAGCATTAACAATACACAAAGACTATTATATGCTAACCCTTTATGAATTGGATGTATGCAACTCTTTGATCTCATAGAAGTAGAAGTATAAAAGATACTTAAGAATAGCCTATGGGTGCTTGTTTTGTGGAAACAAATTCATTGAACATGGCCCAATGAGAACTTTATTTAGTATAAGTCACTCAAGTGTCTACGAAAAATGTGCTCATATGCTAGTTATGTATCATAGTCCTTAGACTTAAGATACCAGGTTATCTTGTATGTGGAGTGTTATACTTAAATCCAATATGAAGAGGTCTACAATGGATTGATACCAAAATAAGTGTGGTATTAGGTATAACATGAAGCATATGGAGGATGAATGAGCGATCAAGAGAGAATTCACCACTCCAAGTGACATTGGAAATATATCTTGAATGATCTTGACTATGGTTAATTGGATTAAAGTCTTTGGCTAGAGTATAATGAATTGTGAGGAATAGTTCCTCATAGATTTATGATGATTAGCCATGAGTTGTAAGATCTAACATGGATGGAGGTTTTAGTAGACACTGCATTATGCTCATCCTTAATCTGGGATATTTGGTGAAGGGATCGTTTTCCATTGATAGGTTGGTTACTAAAAGGTTTTAAAGAACTCACACTTCATTCTATTAATATTTGGGTGGTTATGATGGGTTGCTAAACCCTGTTCATGATCTATGTCTATAAATAGTAAGTTATGTGCAAAACATAGACTACTATTTATGTTCATTGCCAGCATGTTAGGAACCTAATAGGTCACACACTATAAGATAGAATTGTTAAATCAAATTTGTATTTAGTTAAGATAGAAATAATTAAATAAAAGATAAATTGAAGAGGACTTAATTAAATAAGTTTAATTAAGAATAATTTAAGACATAAATTAGATTTGTGAAATCTAATTAAATATGTCTTAATAAGGTAATAAAGATAAGAATGTCTTATTGGGATAGTGTCTATCTATAGACATGATAATATTAAATTAGGCCAAATATTGTATTAGGAAAATTAAATAAATTATTTGATAATTATTTAATATTATTTACATGAAGTAAAAATTATTTTACTTGGGTTAGAAAATTTAATTACGAATTAAATTATCTAATATGTAAATTAGGGTTTAGACTAAAAGCCCTAATTATCAAGTTAAAAGAGTTTAGTTATGAACTACTCCAAGTTAGGCTTATTAATAGGCTAGGTGCATGGTATAGCCATCCTTGGTGTGTTAGTGGGCTAAAAATATTAATGTGTTACCTAATCTTGGACAAGTTAATTAAAATAGTTTTAATTGAGCTCCAACAAATATTCTAAGTTGGCGCTAGCTTAGGGCTTGTTTGATAGGTCTATTAATTCATTAAACATCTAAACCTAGTCCATGAGGCCTGCATATATACATAATTAAGTCTTTTTGGGAGCAAGATGGCTATTAGAAAACCCTAAGAAAAGAACCCTAGAGCTTCCTACAAGACCATTGCACCAACTTCTTACTTCTCTAAGCCTTACATTGCATTAATTCATATTCCAAGTAGTCAAGAATAGTTCTTGATTGCAAAAAGATAGAATATAAGTTTTCTAGCTTTAAGGAATCAATTGGAATCAAGAATTGTGTTTTTTGGATCCATTTATTATTATCTACGAAAAATAACTACTTACCTCTAAGGTTGTTTTCCCTTCTCTTTAGCGTAATAGGTAAGGGAGTTGTCCCAAACTATCTCGAATCTGTACCTATTGGCATGTTATCTTTTGGTTGGGGCTTGAAAATCCTTTTGGCTAGCACTAAAGAACCATCAAGCCTAAAGAATGTTTCAACTACTGTCTGTGTGGATCACCGTAGGAGGTAGGACAATTATGTTACTCATGATTTTGGATTACCTCTCAAGAAGCCTAGCCGATCAAGATAAGGGATATTTTGGATCTGTAAAACTCAAGATTATGACATCTTTGAGTTAGATAATCACTGATCTCAAGATTAATTTAATTAGAAATAATTTACCACATGTTAAACCTTCCCTAAGAGATCTATGAGAAAGTCTAGCTTTTCTATGTTTACTTATTTTTCACTACATATATTCTGATATTTTATGAATTTTGAATGCTATTTTTGCATGATGCAGGACTTCATCAGGAATAGGATTCCCAGTAGTGGTATCAAAGGCAGGTTGTGGATTACACGTGGTTAGTATGCTTTAATTCATGATAATTGATACTTGGATGTCACATACGTATATCTACAAGTTTCGAGCCTTAGAACCTTGTAAATTTTTTTTAAAATTTTCTTAATTTTGGATAGCAAGCTTAAAAGGTCTATTAATAGTTATTAAAAAGTTTAATAATTAATAAAAATTAATTTCTTATTAATTTAGATTGAATACATATTGAATAGTTGAAACTCGGAGGCATGTAAGGCATGATTTGCGATTTGCACTGTAAGTTTTTCTAATGGTTTTTTGTTCTAAAATTTAATTTTTGTGATATGATTTTATCATATGATATTAATAAAAATAATTTTAAATAATTTTAATATGTTTTAATATAAACAAACTTAATGTTGAATATACCATGGTGAAATCGCATAACATGATTCCGTGGCAACTTTGGATAATGTTTTCCTTCTACCGCACCTTGAAATCTTTATGGAAAAGTTCTATAGGTTTACTACATTTTAGGATAGCAAGTTAATTAAAGAATACATGATTCTTGAATGGATTTTGGTTGCTGAAAATTGAGGCAACATGATTCTGCATCCTAAAAAAGTTGTTCCATGCGATATGAGTGATTTGGATGGCAATTTGTTCATCATGTTAGCTGCATTGTTCAAATTTTGGCAGCATCTAAATTCTAGCAACATGAAATTAATGTTTAAACATCCTACAAAAAGGTGATGCCATGTTTTAATTCATAGAATTTGTGGCAAGGTAATGTTGCATTTAAGTTTGCTTGAAACAATGCAATTGAATGGCAAACTTATTGCTATCTTGTTTCCTTTTATTGAAACATTTGAATATCATGAAATGCGCCCCATTGGTTTCCCCATAACACAAGCCTTTAGACTCGAATCAAGGTTAAAATACAAAAAAAATGATTTCATGCTAGATATCCTTTTTCTCTATATTAAAATTATCGCTATTGGAGATATTCCAACTCTATTGCTCCGAAGGGATACTCCAACCCTGTTTTCAACTCAAAATTTAACTTTTCTTTTTGGATTCACCTTCAAGATTCGTAATCCTTATCTAAAACCATAAAAAATTTTTATCTTTAGGGATACCCCAACCTCACTATTCCGAGGAGATAGTCTGACCCCATTTTTATAAAAAATTTAAATTTTCTCTTTATTCCTAAATATTTCCTAACTTTATCTTTGGGGATGCTCCAATCCCACCTCTCCTAGCGGATACTCCGGCCTCACTTGAAAAAAATCCAAAAATTTTTTTCTTTTCGGATGCCCCAGATTGTTTTGATTAAAATTTTTTTCCCGTAAATTACCATCGAATCCAAACCTGTTTCTAAATTGTCATCCCGCTTATTTTCCAATGACCTAAGACAATTACGAGACACATTCTAATCGCCCCTTCTTTTTACACTCTTTAGTTTATGATTGTTCGTTTATAATATTATTATATTCTTTGTCGCCTTATTGACACATTTTCTGTTTGTAGTGATTTTCATGTATTCATATTTAAAATTTGTTTTCCAATAAAATTTATAAGGTAATGTTTCTGTGGGTATCTCTTCAATGCCTAATATGGAATATCCAAAATTTTAAAACCTAATCCGGATATTATTTTCATAAAAATCCCTATGTTCTTTACACTCCGAGGCGCATAGGCCATCTAATCCTTAAAAATCTGGATCTACAAGTTTGCAAAACTTCATGCATTAAAGAGAATTACTTTTAAATGATGAAAAAAATAGAAGTGATTAAGCCAAGATCGAAGCAAGACATAGTTAGTAAGTACCGAGACAGAAGTGTTAAGACCTTCGAATCATCCAAAATTTTAAAGGCAGGGACATGGCAACATCTTGGCGACTCCACTAGGGAGCTAGAGAGTTAGGCCTATGACTACCTATTTTTCATTCGATTCTTAGTTTTTCGGCCTCCATAATTATTTAGAAATAATTCCCTTGTATTTTATCTACTAATCTCTATCTTTTATGTTTTGTCTTGTTATTGTTAGGGATTGTTCGTTCTCAAATAAATAGCAAGTAAAAGTATGGTAATATGGGAATAAAACAAAAGGTTTGATTATTTCCCCAACACACAACGTCCATTTATATTTGCACTAAATTCCCATCAAACACCATGGTGTGGTGAGTATCCTAATTAGTTGGAGGAAATGAGCTATCTGCCTTTGTGAGTAACCCTCCATATAAGCATGGTAAGACCTTTCAAGGTGTAAATTACCTATGTCTCTCGTGAGTACCTCTCCATATTTGCATAGGGAAATACATTGAAAATCTGCGATGGGCCTAGGATCAGGGTGCTCGACTGTCTTTATCGGATGAAAGAGTGATTTAGATACCAAAATAGGCATAAACTTAAACACATATAGTGAGCCCTATGAGCTAAACCATGTTAAACCATATCATATGGTGTTGGAATAGCCTAAAGAGTAGGATCACTCGAGGAAACATTTCTTACCATTACTCCTATATATGATGGTTATGTAGGAGATGATGGGTGAACATTATCACCCATATTTGTCAATTTTATTTTCATGATCATTCATTTAGGATATATCATTACATTTAACGGTAAATTCTCTTTAATGAGTGGGTAACGACAAGTGAATGCCATTACCTGTAATGCCATCTTAAAATAGTTATATCTAACCAAAATAAGCTGTCATGATGCTTGAATGATGGCTTAGCATGTACTTAACATAGATGGTGATGAATGAATGTCACTATTTAAATGGTCAATCTTAGTCCTCGCGGGGTATCATATTACTTCGTGAAGAGGCAATTTTAATGCGGACATGCCGTTATGCTGTCCGTTTAACACCTCAACATTCATTATCATCATGACTGCCCCTAGGCATCGTACCACCTATTCTTGGGGCAATTTTTGTGATACACTTTTATTACTATTCTTTTATTTCTTTATCTCTTGTCTATTATTTCATATTGGTTACTAACTTATTCCCTTTTTTGCTTTTCTTTTTCAAGCATGCATCATTTCATCACTATGGGACAGTTGGTCAATGGTTCAGTGTTCATCAAGGGGTGTCGTCATGAAGCAATAGTCCACTTTAGAGCTTAAGCCTTTTGAGGAAATTCGAGCATGGTCAGAATGCCAACAACATGAAGATGAAGACATCCTTAAATTAGGTTGTCTTAACAGTGCATGCAAAGATCAAGATAGGGTACTATCAAAATGCTTAGCAAGATCTGAGGACTATATGGACCAATTGGGACAATACCAAAAGGGAATTATTCACTATGAGATACGAAGATATTGCTCATTTGCTCCAAGTCCATTTGGATGTCGACTTGTTGCAAACAACTTCTTAGTTTTGGAATCCAGCATATTGGTGTTTCACTTTCAATCATGAAGATTTGGTCCCCATGGTTGCTGAATACACTGTGTTGCTCAACATTAAGAGAGCGAAGGTCGGTAGAATATACTGCAAGGCTTCCAACCCTTTTACTTTCAAGAAAAGATTAGCTCAAATCCTTGAGGTAATGGAGTTTTGGATCGAGAGCTATATCAAAACAAAGGGGAACAATGAATGCATATTATGGGATAGTTTGAAAGAAGCAATGGCATGTACCATTGATATTAAAAAATCTAAGATATCTATGCTTTAGCGATATATGGTTTGGTTATATTCCTAAAGACATTAGGTTATGTTGAAGCTATGGTAGCATATGTCTTTTTGTGTTTATGCTGCAATGTCAATCCCATACCAGCCATCATTTTTAAAACTATTAAAGCTTTTAATTTTTGTAAGAAAATAGGTACAGGCCGTTTCATCGGATGTGCATCGCTTTTTCACTTTTGGCTCATTAGTCATTTTTGTCGCTAAGAAAGCAAGATGTCATACAACTTCTTACCCAACTTTAGCCCTATCTCTAAGGTACTTGAGAAGAAATGGCCTTAAAATAAATTTGATAAGCAGTGGGTCTAGAAATTTTGAAACCTCAAGGGGCAAGAGGCAACTTGGAAGGCCTTTTAGTTTTTCCTATAAATAGTCATATACCGACATGGAGATTACAGTTGTACGCCACTCATAGGATTATGGGGAAGCACTAGCTATGCACCCTTTTTAGTTTTTCGATAATTCCAGTGCCATTAATTCATCCCCTTTATCCAAGACCTAGAGTTATGGGATTTCAACTATGGCTAGCCCGATTATGAGTCAAAAGTTCAACTAGCCTTTCATAGATGGAAACAAAACTCCTACATGGAGAGATATTAGAGATGGAGTAGTATGACACCAGGATATGATGAATGAAGGATCTATCGTATTAATGATGCCTTGCCTTTGTCTAGTATTGGGGCATTACAAATACCAGTTGATGAATTTTCCTCTTAGATTGAATTGCTCAAGTGAAAGTTCAAACAAGAAAAAGTGACTTTTGTCAAGAAGATTACTTGATTAAAAGAGGAAAATAGTTAATTAGAAATGGCCTCTACTTCTAGGATGGTGAGGTAAATAGGGCTATCAAAAGGAAAAACCACCTCAAAGAGGATCTTGAGAGTTTGAAGAAAGACTATATGGCCCTCAACAAAGCAAGCAAGTCCCAAAGACTTAGAAAGTCATTAGTTAAGTGGAGGATAGAAATTACTACTTTCAAGAAAGAACTACACCAATGGAGAAAAGCGACTAGGGTTAATAGAAAAAAGCTTGTTAGAATATGTGCATTTGCATCAACTTAACGATGGAAAAATGAATAGGTAGAAGCCCGAGTCTAGGATTTGAATGCAAACCAAGCTAAAAATGAAGCTCTGACACTCAGAATTCAAGATTTAGAGCATCTGCTTCAAGCTCGCCAAGACCAAGTTAATGCACTAATGAGAACCTCTGAACATCGAGAGCAAGAATGGCTTCAAGTGGTTGATCACGCATGCCAAAACTATCAGATCCATCATCACTATCACATAGAGAAGATTCAAGTAGCTCAGTTGGAGGATGATAACATGATGGATGTAGCTAGATCCCTGACACGTGATATCTTACCCACTAAGCCCATGAGCAAGACTTGTTGTATTTGTTAGACCATTTAATCAAGTAATGTAACCATGTTAGTCATTTTTGAATGTAATCATATGTAATCGAGACATTTTGTTGCTTTAATGATAGACATTATGGGTGGATTTGCCTTTTAATCCAATTATCTTTTTTGCTTTTTCATGATAAACCTAAGTCTTTTATTGTTTTAGTCATTCATTTATCTTTATGATCGCATATCCACTCTCATTGAATCAAACATTTGCATGAACATATCATAAAAGCCTAATTTGGTAATAATTTAAAGTGAAGGTGCTCTAAAACATAGAACCTACAGTTTGTCATCAGTATAACACTCGCAATCTAAAGCAATGGAAAACAATCACCAAGCCCACATTAAAAGACTTGAACTCATGTATAGGGAGTCTCAAGATCAATGACTCCATAGGAATGAGGAACTCCAAGCTTAGATTGCTAAACTAAGCAAGTTGTGTTCGAGGCATTGAAGGAAAAAAGGCAGACAAGCACAGTCAATGTTGGGAAATAACTGGCCAATCCTGAAAGCAATTTGAATGGTGGTACCGAGGCCATCAATGCCTCAAAAGAGGCATTGCATGGGCAACATCCTCCGGCAATGAATATCCCATCAACTTAGCCATTCACTTACATTAATCCTACAATAGCATCCCATTTGATTCAAGGATTTTAAGGCATCGACTTTTCACTAGCAAGGCCTATAGTCTTGGACCTTGATGAGCAAATCGAGCAAGAGAAAGCAAAGAGGTCCTTAGAAAATGATGAAGACCTGAACAAGTATTAGTCATTAGAGAAGCATTTTTGAGCTGTTGAAAAAAGTGACAAATTTGGAATCGTAGACTCAAAGTCATTAGGGTTTGTTTCTAATCTCATCATCCTGCCTAAATTTAAATTACCAAAATTTGAAAAGTACAATAGGACTACCCACTTTACTGCTCATCTTCGCATGTATGAAGAGAATAAAAAACTATTAATTCATTACTTTCAAGACAGTCTGACTGGGGCAGCTATCCGATGGTACATAAGGCCTGACCTTGCAAGAATTCATACATGGGCAAATCTAATTGGCACTTTTCTTGGTCAATATAAGCATGTGTTTGATTGAACCCTAGATCATCTTTCCCTTATGAACATGAAAAAGAAAGCCTCTAAGAGCTTTAGCAATATGCTCAGAGGTGGAGAGAGAAGGCAGTTCAAGTTCATCCCCTTTTGACTAAAAAAGAAATGACAGTCATGTTCATTGGCACCATGCGAGCTCTCTACTATGAAAGGCTGGTAGGAAACTTCATGAAAAAATTTACCGATATGGTTATATGTAAGAATACCGTAAAAAATGGTAAGATATCCATAAAAAAATCATTTGGTTTGGTCAAGAAGTCAATGAATAAGGGTAAAGAGAAAGAGGTGAATATCATTAACAAAAGTCATGCCCGATTTAATCAAAATTCGTATTAAGCGCAAGTCATATACCTCCCGAACATGTTGAATCTAGGTTTTACCTTTTACTCATCAGCAGCACACTACTCGTCAGCACCATAACTAATTCATGCTATCAGGTTTGCTCCAACAATGAGCTTTGCATTGAATCCTATTTAAAATGTGGCCCAAAGTGCACAACCTCACAATATAAACAATGCAAGAGCTCCAAACAATTGATAAGCACCTTGAGAAAGGGAGCACTTTGAGCCACTTTTTTACTCCTATAAAAAGATCTACTCTCGTCTTTTGGCAGGTCAACTAGTAGCCCTAGTATTCATAAACCTAAGATCACTATTATACCCTAGGTGGTACGATGAGAATGCCTACTGTGAGTACCATGCTGGAGCACAAGGTTATTCTATTGAGAATTGCACATTGTTTAAGGGTAAGGTATAGGGTTTGCTAGAAAAAGAAGTGATTATGGTCGAATAAGGGCTTGGACCAAATGTTGGAGCCAATCTACTTCCTATTCATGCCAGACCAAGAGTGAATGTTATAAACGATGGGAAAGGTTTGTTAAATCAAAAGAAGCATTATGAAAGTCAAAACCCTAATGAGCAAGGTTTGGCAAGCTTTCATGAAAGCTGAAATAGTATCAGATGTTAAAATCAAAGTACAAATGCTACTGAAACATCCTATCACCACTACAGTCAAAGGCACAATGTGCAACACTGTCTATCGTTCTTAAAAATGGTCTAAGCGATGATGGACCGATCCAAGATTAAGTTCTATGAGGGGTGGGATGAACATATTAATCCTTCTGTTAATGCCATAGATGAGAAGAGGCTTACTGACGATCGGATCCCAAGTTATATGTATCTAATGGGCATGAAAAAAAGAGCTGATGAAAGTTTTAGGTAGTATGCTTCAAGATGGATGGAGGAGGCTGCCGAGATTCATCCCTTATTAATAGAAAAAGAGATGATTGTTAGATTCATTGACACATTACAAGCCCCTTATTATGAAAATGTAACGAAAAGCTTTCCAAAAAGCTTCACGGATATAGTCAGACTTTATGGGATGATTGATGAGGTCATAAAAAATGAATTGGGTAGAAAAAATATCTATAAAGATAAACGGAAAGGAAAAATAAAAACTGGTCAGCAACCGAAATCTGGCATCAAAGCCAATTCATTTCAAACTCATGCCAAGTTAGATCTAAGTAAAATAGTTATTGAAGAGAATTATGAGATTGTAGAAGATATAGAAAAGGTCAGAACATTAATGAATTTGGTTTGGCGAATCCTGGTGCAAGCTAAATTGCTTAATGCAATCGAAAAAAAAGAAAAAAATTGATGACTTATGTGATTTTCATATTATTTACAATCACATTTTTCAAACATATAAAGAGTTTTATGTTATGGTTCAAATGATTATGAATGAGGGTAGCATCGAATTCTACGATGAAAAGTGAACCTAGCATACGGGGTCTATAAATGCAATGCCAGCTGTCAACCCTATAGAAAAAAACAATCCTCCTTATAGGGTTGGGAGACCATTAATCTTGTTCAAAAATCGACTAAGAGCCAAAGCTCCCCTTTTTAGCCTGCGTTGAAGATGATCATTCAGCTTCCATCCTCTTTCCCTTATAAGGGCAACAAAGCAAAGTTCCTTGGGGTTATGAAAGCAAAAACTTGACCATTGGCGAATCTAGTGAACAATCTGCAGATGTTGACCTTTTAAGGGTAAGCCACTTGACTCAGAATGGCAGGTGTTATGGCCCAATAGCATCAAGAAGTGAAACTCAGTAAGAAAATGCTAATCTCATTCCTCAAGCATCAAAGTTTGCAACCAAAACCTCAGATCCTATAGCTATTAAGGATCCAGTGAGTGAGAAAAAAGCTATAAAATTCCTAAAGTTCATCAAATATAGTGAATATAGTATCATCGATCAGTTGAACAAGCAACGCACCAAGATATCTATGTTATCACTATTGTTGAATTTGGAAGCTCACATGAATGCCCTTCTCAAGGTTTTGAATGAGGCCTTTGTCCCTCCCAACATCTTTATAAGTCAGTTTGGATCGCCTAGTGAGCAACATCACTATCGATAATTACATATCTTTTAGTGATGATAAAATCTCGTATGGAGAAAGAAAAAACCATAAAGCACTTCACATTACCAGACACTGTAATGCACCATATTACCTAAGTGCTCATTGATAGTGGGTCAGCTTTAAATGTAATGTCTATGTCATGTTTGAACAAGCTCCTCATTGATGTATCTTATATCCAGAATAGTAGTATAGTGGTAAGCACATTTGATGGAACATGCAGAAACATTATAAGAAACATCACCATTCCACTCTAAATAGGTCTATGTACTTATGAGGTTGACTTCCATAAAACCAATCTGTTAATACCATCGTCTTTGCACCAAAAGTTAAAGTTCATCATTGAGAACAAAGTTATCAGTATCAAAGAAGAAAAAGATATCATTGCTACTACCTGAATTGATGCCCCATATGTCGAATCTGACAAAGATATCCCAAAATCCTCTTTCCAATCCTTTGAGTTCGTCAGTGCAACTTATGTCAAGAAAGGGTTGCAAATGGTTGAGCTTTGCTTATTTAAGAGCACTCAAATGCCTTTAAAGTTAACTGTCAGCAAGGGTTCCCAGGCTGGAAAGGGACTCAAAAAATGCCTTAAAGGATTGCCAACGCCTTGAAAGTGTTAACTAGATCAATAAAAGAAGGTTGCGATTCAAGCCCAATGCACAGCGAAAAAGAAAACAACCTTAGAAAAATCGTAAGAAAAGGATGGCTCATTTATCAAGACAAGACACAAGGTATGAACCGATGATATGTCCACAACTTTGAGAAAATTTTCACTGAGGAGGACATAAATACTAGCTTCGCTAATATTATGTCATCATAAATAAGGCGTATCAATGCAATTGATGATTAAAGATGTTAAGGACAAGCCCAGATATCGGTTTATGCTCTTTAAGTTTTGTTCTGAGTATTTGGATTGAAACTGAGATTCTTGTACTGTTCTAGTCTATTTTAAAGTAATGCTATGAACTAAACCTACACGCTTCCACCTGAAAGCATTATAGGATCCTTTGTATGGGCTTTTTTTATTAAGTGTTATTAATGAAAATGATTAAGCATTACGCATTTCATCATTTGTGTTCATAGTTCTTGCCAACTCTTATACCTTTCTTTATACCCCAATGAAGGTGACATGAATGTTCATATAAGAATTTAAAAATAAATTTCAAACAACCAATCTGTGTTAGAAAGGTTGATTGGTTGGAAAGGTTAAGTTTAAGGAGAATTCTGAAAAGAACCACGTACCTGTAGACCTGTTGAGACTAATTAAAAATGAAAAAAAATAGATATTACCTCATGAGGAATCCACTGAAACCATAAACCTTGGAACAAAAGAAGACCCAAAAAAAGTTAAAATCGAAACCTTTATAAAACCATCAATTCGATTCAAATTTATAAGTCTCTTTCAAGAATATCGAGATATGTTTGCTTGGTCCTACTAAGACATGCTTGGATTAGACACCAATATTGTGGTCCATAAACTTCCCCTCAAACTTGAGTATAAGCCTATACAATAAAAGCTCATAAGGATGAAGCCTAAAATGCTTTTGAAGATCAAAGAAGAATTGAAGAAACAATTTGAAGTAGGATTTCTCAAGGTAGCCAAATATCCTAAATGGGTAGCTAATATAGTCTTAGTTCTAAAAAAGAAGGGTAAAGTGCGAATGTGTGTGGAGTATAAGGACTTGAACTAAGCCAGTCCTAAGGATAATTTTTCTCTGTCTCACATCGATACCCTAATAGACAATACTACCAAAAACATATTATTTTCATTCATGGATGGGTTTTCGAGCTATAACGAAATCAAAATGGAGGTAGAAGACATAGAAAAGACCATATTTGTAACCATGTGGGGCACTTGCTGCTACAAAGTGATGCTCTTTAGGCTCAAAAACATTGGGGCAACCTATCAGAGAGCGATGGTAACATTGTTTTATGACCTTTTGCACAAAGAAATAGAGGTCTACGTGGATGATATGATCACCAAATTACCAAAGGAGAGTGAACACGTTGCCAACTTGCGAAAACTTTTCAAACGGCTGCATAAATATCAATTTAAGTTGAATCCTGCCAAATGCATATTTGGCACATCTGATAAACTATTGGGCTTCATTGTGAGTAAGAAAGGAATAAAAGTTGATCTTGATAAGGCCAAGGCCATCCAAAATTTGTTGCCACCTCGAACTCAAAAAGAAGTAATAAGTTTTCTAGTGAACTACATAGCTCGATTCATATCTCAATTGACGGACAAATGTGATCTAATCTTTCGGCTACTTCAAAAACAAAATCCTGGAGAATGGAATGAAGAATGTGAAGAAGCTTTTGGTAAGGTCAAACATTATCTTTTAAACCCTCCAGTACTTACACCACCAGTGCTCGATCGGCTGTTAATCCTATATCTATCAGTTTTTGACAAGTCGATAGGCTATGTATTAGGTCAACATGATGAGTCAGGCAAAAAGGAACAAGTTATTTACTACTTAAGCAAGAAGTTCATAGAATATGAAAATAATAATTCATTTATGGAGAAGCTATGTTGTGCTCTTACTTAGACAGCTTGGAGGTTAAGACACTACATGTTGTACCATATTACATGGCTAATCGCTAAACTCGATCCCATCAAGTATTTATGCGAAGCTCCTGCCTTGTCAGGGAAGTTAGCTAAATGTCAAGTCTTACTTTTCAAGTGTAACATTGTGTACATAAATTAAAAAGCCATCAAGGGTAGCACAATAGCAGATTTTTTGGTAAGCCGGGCAGCAGATGGCTATCAGCTTTTAGACTTTGATGTTTTTGGCAAAGATTTAATGTGCATATCTAAGGCAAAGAACACTTTTGAATGCGGTTTATCTTGGAAAATATACTTCGATGGAGATTTAAATGCACTACGACATAGAATTAGGTGATTCTTATCTTACTAGATGAAAACCACTAACCCTTCACTGCAAGGTTAAATTTTGATTGTACCAACAGTATAGCTGAATATGAGGCCTACGTCATGGGACTCCAAGCAGCCATTAAAAGTGGCATTTGAAAGCTGCAAGTATTTAGAGATTCAGCCCTTGTCATTTACCAATTGAAAGAAGAATGGTAAACGTATATGTTAAAGTCATTAACTATGGTAATCAGATCTTGAAACTTAGAAAAGAGTTTGATGATATTAGCTTTCAGCATCTACCTCAAAAAGAGAACCAAATTGTTGATGCCTTAGCCAAATTATCATCCATGTTCAAAGTTAATGAAAAATTGGATGTTGCTCCTATTCAAATAAGTATATATATACAACCCTAGCACATTGTCAAAATGTTGAAGAAGAAAAGGATGGCTTGCCATGGTATCATGACATCCTTTAGTACATCAAGGATCAATGATACCCAAAAGACACCACCGAAACTGACTAGAGAACCACCCGATGATTAGCTGCAAACTTTATTTTGGATGTTGGGAGTTCATATAAAAAAGGCTGGGATCAAATGCTACTCCAATGCATGGATGCCTCTAAAGCCAAAAGAATACTTAAAGAAGTTCATGAAAGAATTTATGGTACACATGATAATGGACACCGAACGGTCAAACAAGTCATGCCATCGAGCTACTATTGGTTAACTCTTGAAAAGGACTGCATTGACTATACTAGAGAGTGCCACAAATTCCAAACCTATGCTAACAAAATCCATGTCCCACCAATACTTTTACATGTTATGACAGCTCTATGGCTTTTTTCTATATGGGACATGGACATGACCGAATTGATTACCCCTAAGGCTTCCAATGGGCACCGCTTCATTTTAATTGCTATCAATTATTTCACCAAATGGGTAGATGGAGCTTCATATTCTAATATCACTAGATCTGTTGTATGTAAATTTATGAAAAATGACATTATTTGTAAATATGGTCTCCCTAAATAAATCATTATTGATAATGCACACAACCTGAAAAACAAAATGATGCAAGCAATCTGCTCTCAGTTTAAGATTCAACATCAAAACTTCATCCCATACCGTCTGAAAATGAATGAGGCAGTTACAGCAGCCAACAAGAATGTCAAGAAGATAGTTAAAAAGATGGTTGAGACCTATTAAGATTGGAATGAAAAGTTACTTTTTGCTTTACATGCTTATCGCACAGCAATACGAACTTCCACAGGTGCTACCCCGTTCTTATTGGTCGACGGTATAGAGGTTGTCCTACTTATCGAGGTTGAAATTCCTTCACTCAGAGTTTTAGTGGATTCGCAACTTGAAGATGCTGAATATGTTAAAAACATACATGAGTAGCTCAATCTCATTGAAGGGAAAAGAATCAAAGCCATCTATCATGGGTAGATGTATTAAAAATGCATGATTAGAGGCCATGCCAAAAGGTTCGTCCTTGTTAGTTTTGAGAAGGTGACTTGGTGCTCAAACAAATTCTCCCTAATCCATAAAGATGCTCCAGGAAAATGGACCCTAAATTGGGATGGGCCATATGTGGTGAAACATGTATCTTTCAAAGAAACCTTAATCTTAACCAAGATGAACGGTAGCGACCTACCCAACCCTCTGAACTCTGATTTTGTTAAGAAATACTATGATCGAAAAAATTTTAGGATGAAAACACGAAAGGGTATCCTATTTTTCTTTCTCTTTCTACTCTATAAAAAAAAAAACCAGCTTAAGTTGAAAACTCGAGAGTGTGGCTTAAGTGACTAAACTCTTTACTCAAATAAAGTCAAGCCTAAATCATCACTAGCCCAAAGCAAGTTTCCCCCACATTCATAACCCTGATCAAGATGCCAAATCATAACCTAATCCAGCTATTCTATACTGACCAACTCTACCAAATCTCATCCATACCTACACCCGAAAAATAAAAACTACCTAACTTTAAGTCCTCCATCCCACCATGGGGCAACCTGAGGAATTTTCTTGTAACTCAGTCAACACCATAAGGATTAATCACTTAAGCGAAATCTCCAAAAGTACTCAGTGAATAATTCATATCATCGGCATTAAGGCCCATCAACCAAGAAGACTTTTCATATCTCTTTTGTATTTCAAAATCCTTCAAAATCTCAAAAGTTTGTAATAGTTGGTACCCTTTTTTCTTTGAATGAAATACAATTACTTACTTTATGGTAAAATCTTTTTGTAATCCGGCATTTTGTGTTACATCATATTTATCATTTAATTGATAATGCTTGATAAATGAACAAAAGTGATAATAGGATTTCCTAGCATTACCTGGGAAGATAGAACGTTACAAGAATTTTTGTTTCATGTCTAAAGACTAAGAATAAACTCTTGGGGCCATAATCAGTTTACTCTTGGGGCCCCACATACTAAAAATATGCTCAAAACCTTATTTCAGTAAACTTTGGCCTAAAGATAAGAGGCCAAAGTTTTTTTCAAACTGTCATCCTCCATCATAATTTAGAACATTCTAATCAGACCACCAAAGACACCTTTTGAATCATAATTAGCAAAGTGGAATCCTTCATACTCACCAAATTCAATGTAATAAAATTTCCCATGCATAAGTCATTTAAGCTCAAGACCGTCCCTTTATATTCACGAGCCTTTTGTACATTCAAAAGGCAGCTTTTACATTCAAAGCCTTTGAAAACCTAGAACAAGATTGATAAACCCTTAGGCAAAAGGCCACTTCACCATTCATGAAAGAGCAAATAGCCGAATAAGGCCAAAATCTACCACCGGATTAGGTTTTTGAAACCATTACTTTTCCATCATTTAGATAGGCACTTACATCCCTATGCATTACGCAGCATCTAATATCCTACAGGTACCAGCTCCCATATACAGAAATCAAATGTGTAAGGAACTTAAAGTGTAATTTCTCATTTTTAAAGAACCTTAAAAGGCTTCAAGTAAGTATCTTTGACCTTATGAGCTTATTGAAAGTCACCCAAGAGAGGTATCTAAACTTATTTTCTACTGGTCCTCAAAGAGCAAGATGCTTTTTTTTTTACCTAGCACAAAGCCCACACAAATTGATGGAACCTATCTACCTTAGTCCATACAAAGCTAGATGTCTTTTCCTCCTATCACAAAGCCCACACAAGCTGATGGCACCTATCTACTTTAGTCCACAAAGAACTGGACGCTTATCAAGACAACGCCCATACAAGTTGATGGCACCTATCTACTTTAGTCCATAAAGATCTAGACGCTTATCAAGTCAAAGCCCACACAAGCTGGTGGCACTAATTTACCTTAGTCCACAACAAGCTAGATGTTTTTTCTTACCTACCACAAAGCTCATGCAAGCTAGTGGCACTTGTTTATCATAGTCCATGAAGAGTTGGACACCTTTTCTTACTTACCATAAAGCCCACACAAGCTGGTGGCATTTGTTTACAGTAGTCCATAAAGAGCTGGACATCTTTTCTTACCTACCAAAAAGCCCATACAAGATGGTGGCACTTATATACCTTAGTCCACCAAGAGCTGGATGCCTTTTCTCACCTACCATAAAGCCCACACAAACTGTTGGCACTATCTACCTCAGTCCATAAAAAGATAAGACACTTATTGAGTCAAAGCCCACACAAGCTAATGGCACCATATTAACCTACATCAAAACCCACACAAGTTGGTAGTATCTGTCTGAAGTTAAACCAAAAAAAAACTTGTAGGGAGGCTAAACCCTATGAAACTCACTATTTTTTTTTTTGCAAATAAATTTGGCCTATCTCAACATAATACTAAATAGCATTTTACTTCCCGACAGGCACATGGAACTATCATCCTACTTGAACAAAATGGCATCGATTTGTCTTTACTCTATTTCTTATACTTAGCAATGGCCAAAGAGGGGCAACTACAGACATGGTGCCAGAGGAAAATTTTTTTAGGAAAGTCTGAAATGCCTATCGGTATTAAAGAAAAACGTAAAATGAAGCATCAAAGGCCATTTTTCATGGTGTCATTGGAGTCATTTAGATGAGTATACGGATCAATTTCTCACTATTTATGACTAAGTTTAGGTAATTCAGGAAGCCACAGGTATACACAAGTTATATTGGTGTATAAGTATTGATATGAGGCTTTTGCATTGCCAAATATTTGAATTTTCATATAGTATCGATACAAAAAGGTTTAGTATCAATACCTAAGGTGTGGTATCGATACCTAGCCTATTTGTATAATATAGACCTTGACAGTAGCTAAAGTTATGATTTTTGACAAAATGTATCGATACACAAGCACGAGTATCGATACAAATCCATAGAGTATTGATATAAGCCTTTAAGTTTCAAGATTGGAAAATTTTTTTTGCTATGAGTATCGATACACAGCTCATTCTATCGATACTCATAGGTAAAAGTACCCTGTATATTAATACAACATGTTTTGTATTGATACACTAAGGCAACTTTGCCTAGTTTGAGCCACTTTTTTAGCCTCAAAAAATTCTATTTAAACAAGTTTTTGCACCAAGAAACTATCATAAATCATTACAAACCTCAACTATGGGCTTATGACTTGATTTAAACCAATTTTGAAAGCCCAAATAGCCAATGATATGGGTCACTTTCATAAAATATATGGTTGTAAAAAGGCATGGCAGACATATCTCTAGTTGTAGGCTGTCACAGCCTTTCTGCCTCCCTATTCAGTAGGGAAGAACCAATAGAAAGAAAATCAGCTGAGCATAGTAGCTGGAGATGTCCCCTAGGAGAGAAAGATAAAAAAAATGCGTTTTCTTTGTCTCCTAAAAGTATTGGTTGAGCATTGAATAAAAAAAGAAAATAGAACTTCCAGCCATTCTTAAAAGGGACTTCTAACTACCTTAAAAAAATTTCTCCAGCAATTCCCAGGAAAAAACACTCTTTAACAATCTATAGTCCCAAAAACTCTCTAAAAAAACACTGCTCCATTGCCTTGCACCCTCAACTTTCTTCCATTCCCGTAGCTCCCCGAAACCATCACTAGAAAAACTCTAAAAACTCAACCTTTCATACACTTTCCCCCTTAAAACACCCCATCAGCCACCATATTACCAGAAAGCTTCTTCCTTTCATCATTTTCTTGGTAAATAATAGCAAAAAAAGGGAAAGAATGAAGCTTAAAGTCATTGTTTTAGAAAGGGAGAAGAAGTTTAAGCTTTTTCGTATATTTCCTAATTTTTTTATATATTTTCTGTTTTTATCATTTACGCCATTTTAATAAACACTTTATGCTGCCTTGACCATCCTAGGACTATCATGCATTATTGTTGGCTTGATTATGGCAGTCTTAGGATCTTGAGGACCCTCTTGATACCTTGATGCTATTTGGATATGGAAATATGCCATGCTTCATCTTCATCATTATCACAACCTCAACTCATGCATTTCTTGCCATGTTTCTTTCATATTCAATATTCATCTCATATATAAATGTTCACCTTAGCATGCCTTATGTATGTTCATGCATTTTCTTGTATTTTAATGAGTCTCATGACATATTAACAGCTTCAGCATGCATTCTTATGTTTAAATATGGCCATGTCACTTCCATGCACATTATTTACCCTTTTCTTACATTTTTATCACCTATTTCCATGTTAAAATGCCATGTTTGTGTGTTTGCATGTTTAGTTCATGTTCATATTTCTGTGTTTTGTATTCTGTTCATGACATCCTTGTCAAAAATGCTTGTTGTTTCCTAAAAACTTGATTTTCAGAAAAATCCCCAAGTTAAGTTCATGTTACCTCCAATAGATAAAGAATATCATGGATTTAATGATTTCATAAAATTGGTAAGCCAAGTTTAGGGATAAATCAAACATTTTGACTCTAGATTCATGCTAAAAATAGGTTCAAAGATGCTATTTTTCAAAAAATAATTGATCTTCTTTTAGTTGTTAAAGTATTAAGCCTTGATCTTAGTACAATATTCCCTTTAGTGACACGGTCAATGAGTTGTTTCATCATCCTCAACTACTCCAAGATTATGGAATAAACTTGTGATACCCATGTTACTTACTGTCATTAATGTTTGAACATCCTAGACTCGAGCTTATCTTTGAAAAAAAAACCTAAAAATATCGAATAGCCCCCTGTTTTGCTCTAGTACCATTACAGTCTAAGTTTGGAAAATCATTTTCAAACCATAAAATATTTTCTTTTATTTTTTTAATATTTTTCCTTTAAAGGGCATCGAAGTACCTTTCCAAAGGTATCTTGTTAGTCTTTGGAACATTTCAGATGAGGGAGTTATAATTTTTTCAACCTTTGGCTCTCTGGGGCCCTTAGAACCAATATACAATATTCTGTTTGGGCCATTTTGGCCCATCAGCTGATCTTTCTAAAATTTTAAAACATTTTTCATAAGAAGACTATGAAATTCCCCTTTTAAAAAGGTATTGTTCACAATTTAACAATCTCGGATGAGCCCGAAACAATTTTTTAAAATTTAATATGTCTTTTCCCCTTGCATATGCTGCTAGTATCAAGATAGACTTAACTTCAAAATTTGATTCTGCTTAAAAAGTGATATTCTAGGATTTTTGAATATTTTTACATTAAATCTTATTGAGTCATCTTTCCAGCGGTACCTTATTCACTGCCTAAGGCATTTGGACGAATCCAAAATAAATTCGAGAAGGGAGGTGACATGATGCTGTCCCTTGTTTTTAACTTAATTTTTAAATCTCTTTTTATCGAAACATTCGAATGTCTTGAAATACACCTGATTAATTTCCCCACAACACAAGCCCTTTAGACTTAGATCAAGGTTAAAACACAAAAAAATGATTTCAAACTAGATAACTTTTTTGTCGATATTAAAATTATCACTAGTGAAGATACTTGAACTCTATTTATCTAAGAGGATACTCCAACCCTGTTTTCAACTTAAAACTTAACTTTTCTTTTTGGATTCACCTTTAAGATTCTTAATCCTTACCTAAAACCATAAAAACTTTTCATCTTTGGGGATACCCCAACCCCACTATTTTGAGGGGATACTCTGACCCCATTTTTCATTAAAAATTTAAATTTTCACTTTATCCCTAAATATTTTCCTAACTTTATCTATGGGGATACTACAACCCCACCACTTTGAAGGAAACTCTAGCTCTACTTTAAAAAGAATCCAAATATCTTCTTCCTTCTGGATGCCTTAGATTGTTTTGATTAAAATTTTTTTTCTTCCAAATTACCTTTAAATTAAAACCTGTTTCTAAATTATCATCCCTGTTATTTTCATATAATCAAAGACAATTATGAGACACATTTCGGTCGCCTTTTTTTTACGCTCTTTAGTTTATGATTATTTGTATATAATAATAATATTATATTCTTTGTTTCCTTACAAACATATTTTCTATTTGTAGTGATTATCGTGCATTCATATTTAAAATTCATTTTCCAATAAAATTTATAAGGTAATGTTTCATGTGGGTATCTCCCCGTGCCTAATACGAAATATTCAAATTTTTTAAACCCAATTCGGACATTATCTTCATAAAAATCCTTATGTTCCTCACACCTCCGAGGCACATAGGTGATATAATTTCCTTAAAAACCTGGATCTACAAGTTTGTAAAACTTCATGCATTAAAGCCAATTACTTTTAAATGATGACAAAAATAGAACCGATCAAGCTGAGACTGAAGCGAGACATAGTTAGTAGGTACCAATTTTCGGTGTCATGGGGTGCTAATCCTTCCCTATGCGTAACCAACTCCCGAATCCAATCAATGAATCTCTGGACTTTATAGACCTTTAAATCGCTATTTCGAGTTTCATAACTCAAAATATTATTTTCAATAGGCATTCAATCCTGCCTAGCTTGAAATGATCAGTGGCTATTCTAAGTTTATGGCCACTTCGTGGTGGCCATCTGAGACTAGTTGGATGAGAGATTTGCCCGACGGTCTCTCCCCTTCATATTGTTACACCTAATCCAAATCCTAATCAAGAGATAACTCAAAAGCTCGACATAACCAACTGTCATTTATTTTTAAGTCAAGCGCACTTAAGCCCTTCGAATCGTCCAGAGTTCTAAAGGTGAGCATGTCGCCCCTCCTTGTTACGCTTTTTAGTTTATTATTGTTTATTTATAATATTATTATATTCTTTTTTGCCTTACTAACATGTTTTATATTTGTAGTGTTTGTCATGCATTCATATTTAAAATTTATTTTTCAATAAAATTTATAAGGCAATATTTTATGCGGGTATCTCTTCAGTGCCTAATATGAAATATCCAAATTTTCAAAACCCAATCCTGACATTATTTTCATAAAAATCCCTATGTTATTCACACCTCTGAAGTGTATAGGGATCTAACTTTTTTTAAAAACTCGGATCTACAAGTTTGCAAAACTTCATGCATCAAAGGGAATTACTTGTAAATGATGACAAAAATGGAGCCGATTAAGCCAAGACTAAAGCGAGATATAGTTAGTAGGTACCGATTTCGGGCATCGTGGGGTTGCTAATCCTTCCCCATGCGTAACCAACTCTCGAATCCATCCAATGAATCTTTGGGCTTTGTAGACTTAGAAATCGATGATTCGAGTTTCGTAACTCAGAATATTATTTTCAATAGGCATCTAATCCTACCTAGCCTAAAATGATTAATGGCGACTCCAAAGTTATGGCCACTTCAGGGTGGTCATTCGAGACTGGTTGGATGAGTGATTCGCCCGACGGTCTTTCTCCTTTATAGTATTATGCCTAATCCAAATCCCAATCAAGGGATAACTCAAAGGCTCGACCATGATCGACCATCATTTATTTTTAAGTCGAGTGCACTAAACCTTTCGGATCATCCAAAGTTTAAAAGGCAAGCACGTAGTCCTTCCTTTTTAAGCTCTTTAGTTTATGATTGTTTGTTTATAATATTATTATATTCTTTGTCACCTTACTAACACATTTTTTGTTTATAATGATTCTCGTGCATTCATATTTAAAATTTATTTTCTAATAAAATTTATAAGGTAATGTTTCGTGTGGGTATCTCTCCAGTGCCTAATACGAAATATCTAAATTTTCAAAACCCAATCCGGACATTATTTTCATAAAAGTCCCTATGTTTCTCACACCTCTGAGGCACATAGGTGATGTAATTTTCTTTAAAGACTCAGATCTACAAGCTTGCAAAACTTCATGCATCAAAGGGAATTACTTCTAAATGATGAAAAAAATGGAACCAATTAAGCCAAGACCGAAGCGAAACATAGTTAGTAGGTACCAATTTTGGGCATCGTGGGGTGCTAATCCTTCCCACGCGTAACCAACTCTCAAATCAACCAACGAATCTTTGGACTTTGTAGACGTTGAAATTAATATTTTGAGTTTCGTAACTCAGAATATTGTTTTCAATAGGCATCCAATCCTGCATAGCTTGAAATGATTGGTGGCGACTCTAAGTTTAATGCCATTTTATGGTGGCCATCTGAGACTAGTCGGATGAGCAATTCGCCTGACGATCTCTCCTCTTCATATTCCTATGCCTAATCCAAATCCCGATCAAGGGATAACTTAAAGGCTTGACCATGACCAACCATTATTTATTTTTAAGTCGAGTGCGCTAAGGCCTTTGTATCATCCAAAGTTTTAAAGGTGAGCACGTGGCTGTAGATTATTTTATATATATATATATATGATCTGTATGCACTTGAAATAAATGCCAATGCTATGCAATCCAATTCAAATCAATGAAACCTAATTATTTAATTAAGAAATCCCTCATAAAATATTGAGTCCATGCCTAAGCATGATAAGATGCCTTCCATTTAATTATAGTAAGATAGCCAAGTTCTAGTTGTGGGGATTTATTAAGCTCTTAAGGTCCCTATCACTCGACCTACTTAAGTTATAATTAATAGGTCCTACTCAACTAAAGTTATGTTGTTCAGATGCATACAAGTTGACCCCATGGCATTATAGGCGATGGTTAGATGAAATATATATGATGTATTTAGGTAAAGAGTTACCATCCAACTGATCTAGTAGTTGTATAAAGATGCAGTTGGTAAATTAAATTACCTACTTAATTAATTTTTGCATAATTTGTTGAGGCTTTCAAAGTTATGTAAAAATAAAAGGGGTCCTAGCTTATTAAGAAGATTCAATAGTTAAACTTTTTGTATTATAGTTGAGGGTTATAATTTTGTAGAAATAATATGAATAATCATTCTTATATTAAAACTTGACCGAATGATTGCTTGATACATGTTATTGAAATTAAAAATTTTCTAAATTCATATAGGATATAAACAAGAATATGACTTTAAACTTGTCACTGTGTAGCATATTGGATGCTAACAAGTTGACTAGATTGAATTTCATTGGCTAGCTCCGCAATGTTCAAATTGTTTTAACATAAGAACACAAGGCTTATGTCTTTGATGAGCCCATACCTGACGAGTTCATTTTTGATGCATTTTAGGAAGAACGGATGTCTATGGAAGGCATAAAGATACCTATTGTGAGCCGTACATGTGATGATGGCTAGCATGGCACCTAATCTCCAAAAGCAACTGATGGCATAAATGCTCCAAACATCATTCTGAACCTTATAGAATTATTTGATAAAGAGAGACACATTGAAAGATTTAACATCTTAAAAAAACTGTTCTAAACAAAGATGTTAGAAGGTACTCTTGTTAGGATCCATGTGCTTAAGATGATTGGATAGATCATGCATCTAGAATAGTTGGGTTGGTCTATGAATGGTGAGCTAGCCATTCATCTAGTTTTTTCCTCCTTGTCACCAAGCTTTTCCCAATTTGTGTTGAATTTAGCATAAATCACTTAGAGAGATCCTTTCTAGGATTGTTGAACATGAAAAAAGTCTCTCACCGATGAGAAAGCTGTCCACTTGGTTACTTGTACTTTTAAGAAAACAAAGAAGAAGAATAAAAAAATAGAGAAAGGACAGATCTTCTAGAAATCAACTGGTGGAGTGGAGGCTAAAGAAAGAACTGACAAGGAAACTTGTCACCATTGTGGAAAGCTTAGTCATTGGAGGAGGATTTGCAAAGACTTGCTTGAATCAATCAAGAATAAAAAGTTGATGGGAGTTTCTACCTCAGGTATAAATTTAAAAAATTCATTTACTTTTTTAAGATATGAGAAACCTGATTATTTTTATTAAGTATGTGTGACATATTGTAGGGACCAATGATAAAGACAAAGAGAGGATAAACGAAGGTAGACCGATAAATATGAGGGCAACCTAAAAATATGGATCAAACTTGCTCCCTTTATCCATGAAAGCTACTACAAACTTTCATTGTATGATTTATTATTATTTTAAAACATTGGATATTCTATTTCGGCATTATAATCCAATTTTAGGAAATTTTATTTAGGATAAGTATTTTTGAACATATATCTTTTATTGCCAACATATGCATGCCATGCTTTTAATTTCCTTTATTTAATAAATCTTAGTAGAATTGTTTTACATCTTGATCTATCAAATTATACTAATTAATTAAACAAACCTAATAAACTTAAGTTTGAATCTAAACTAAGAATTGAGTTACTTGCAAAAAAGTCTTACACATATGAAATTTAGTGGGAGCATTCATGAACTATTAAAAGTTAATATTCATGAATAAGGTGAGACTTAGTGGGAGCATTCATGAACTATTAAATGTTAATATTCATGAATAGTTGACAAAAAAAGTCATAAATACTTGGATGTAATGTTAGAAGGAGTTTTAAACTAGAGATATTACATATTTATATCTATGAGATATAAAATAAATCATTTCCTTATAGGTTTGCAAAAGTGATTAATTTTGGATCCTTGGCTACCAAGCTAATTAAGTTGATCCAATAGTTATGAGACAATTAAGCCATATGATTAGAGTCAAGGTCTTATTGTCATCCAAATAGTTTAATGACTTGATAATAGAGATTATAAAAAATGAACATATACTCTACATAGAGTAATACGATTGCTTTAAATGCAAGTGGAAGATTTTGGTGTATGCCCTTAAACCAATTGAATTAAAACATGGGATACATAGTCAAATAACTATATATATATTCTTAAATTAAAACATAGGTTTTCCTTCATGTTAATGGCACGATTGACACTCATGCAGACACTAATTGGATGAAGCCCTTGTAACACAAAGACCTTGTAAAGACAGTAACGAGTTATGACAATGAGATCCTTATGCATCAAAGTTGTGTTTCTAAAAATGGTCCTAGTCATTGTATTGTCAAGACAGGGCATTAACAATACACAAAGACTAGTATATGCTAAGCCTCCATGCATTAGATGCAAGTAGCTCTTTGATCTAATAAAAGTTAAAGAATAAGAAATACATAGGGATAGCATATGGGTGCTTGTTTTGTGGGAACAAGTTCACTGAATATGACCTGAATGAGAACTCCATTAGTATAAGTAACTCAAGTGTCTATGAAAAATGTTCTCACCTGTCAGTCGTGTATAGTAATCCTAAGACTTGAGATATCAAGTCATCTCGTATATGGAATACCTAGATCCGTTATGAACGGGTCCATAATGGATGGGCACCAAAATAAGGGTGGTATTGGGTATAACATGAAGCATATGGAGAATAAATGATTGATCAAAATAGAATTTACCATTTCGAGTGACATTGGAGATATATCTTGAATGATCTTGACTATGGTTAACTAGATTAAAGTCTCTAGCCAAACATAATGAATTGTGAGGAATTGTTTTTTATATATTCAAAATCATTAACAATGAGTAGCAGGATCTAACATGGATAGAGATTTGAGTAGATACTGCACCATGTTCATCTTCAATTTGGGATATCTAGTGAGGGAACTGTATTACACTAATAGGTTGGTTACTGAAAGGTTTTAAAGAGGTCACATTTTTTTATCAACATTTAGGTGGTCATGATGAGTTGCTAGTCCCCATTCATGATTGTTAACCTTGATTTTGATTTTGATATAACAAACAAACTTAAGTATTAACTTCATATTTGTGTTTAAATTGAAAAGCATCCTTAAAAATACTAAGTTTGTAATTTGTCAAAAATTATTGAGATGTGTTTGAGTCAACAAAAATGATTTCATAAACAGTTTTGAAGGTTAGTATCGATACAAAGAACATGTGTATCCATACTATGCATAAACCCTTCAAATGTCTCGATACAATGAACATATGTATTGATATAGGTTGCTTAATATCGATACTCACTCTATGAGTATCGATACAGGGCTTGGTAGCTGCCAATGTTTGTATTAAACCCTCAAATGTCTGGATACAAATGTGTATGTATCGATATAGGCTGCTTAGTATTGATACTCAACCCATGAGTATCGATATAAGGTTTGGCAGCAGCCTAGGTTTGGCTGAAACCCTCATATGTATCGATACAAAGGTAGTTGTATTGATACAGATTGCTTAGTATCGATACTCAAACCCCAGTATCAATATAACAAGTTGTAATGATCACTTTTTTGAACTGTGTATCGATACTATTGGTATTATATCAATACTATAGCGCGGGATTGAACAAAAATCAATATTTATGAAGGCTACACCGACTCTCCAACCACCACATTAAATGCCCAACGTCTATGAATCAATTTGTAGCTATAAATGGAGGTTCCAAATAGCTGAAGATGCATACAGATTTCATTGAATCATTGAACAACAAAAGCTCAAAATCATCAAATTCATTATTTTCTACTTGTATCAATTCATACTCTTTAAGTCTATTTGTATCTCATTCTTCTTGTACTTAAATTCTAGTAAACATCTACCTACTAGAGGTTTAATTAGTTTACAAAATACTTCTTTCATTTCACAAAAAGGGTTGTGTGAAAGTGAGTAAAAATATTTAAGAGTTTAGGGTATAATTCTCAAAGTATTTAAAAGGTTCTATCTAAGTCTGAAAAGATAGTTGCGTAAGGTTATACCTTAGCCTTAAAGGTAACAATTTTCTTAGTGAATTGTGGGAATCACTTTAGTAAGAAAATACCAAGAAGAGAGGATATAGGTGTCGAATTAAAGGACTGAACCTCTATACATCCATTATTGATTTTTCTCTCTTCCTTATCTTATTTTCATTTTCTAATTCATAAAGTTTTTACAGAACCAATTCATCCCCCTCTTAGTTTAATCTCTCCATTGGAGCTAACAATTGGTATCAGAGCTTTGGTCTCCTTTATGGGTCTCACAACCTAGAGAAAAGATTCTTGATAGCTCAAAAATGGAGAATGCAAACATTATAATCAAAGCCTCAAGAAGCCTACAAGAGTTGAAAAGCCAAGCTGAAGTTTGTCTTATGGCATTTGAGACAAATGCAAATGCTATAAGACTTGAAGGGTATTCCATCATGAGAGCTCCACTCTTAAATGATGACAACTACTTATATTGGAAGACAAGGATGAGGCTCTTTATCCAAGCAAACGACTATAAAGTATGAAAAATCATCGTCAATGGTCTACTCATTCCAAAGAAGAAAGTTAAAAATTGCATTGTGCCAAAGGAGGAAGAAGAATCGGATAAACAAGACACCAAAATGGCACAACTAAATGCCAAGGCTATGCACACATTATTTTGTGCTCTTGGTCTGAGTGAATACAATAGAGTCTCACTACGTGACAATGTAAAGCAAGTGTGGGATAAGGTAGCAACCATACATGAAGAACAAATCAAGTTAAAGAATCCAAAATAAGCATGCTCACACTTAATTATGAATTATTCAAGATGAAGATAGATGAAACCATCAAAGAAATGTCAGATAGATTTATGGACGTCATCAAAGGGTTAAAGGCACTCAGAAAGACCTATCCAAATAAAGAGATGGTAAAGAAGCTACTTAATAGTCTTTTTAAGTCTTGGGAAGCAAAAGTGATAGCAATTGAAGAATCCAAAGATCCCAACACATTTTCTTTGCATAAGCTCATAGGTTCCCTTCTAACCTATGAAATGAAGATCAAGCATGGACAAAAACCATCAAAGAAGGCAAGTGTTGCCTTTAAATCAACCACACCTAGTGATGATGATCAAGAGGTCAAGGAAGATGAAGGAATGGTTATGTTCGCGAAAAGATTCAACAAATTTATAAGAATGAACAAAGCTAGAAGACCTCTTAGAAAGCAATGATGAAGGGAGACTCAAGCAATAAAGAGAAAGAACAAATTATTTGCTATAGGTGCAAAAAATCGAGACATATCAAATTTGAATGTCCAATATGGAAGAAATGAAACCCAAAGAAGGCAATGGTGGCCACATGGAGTGATAGTGACACTTCCGATAATGATGATGAGAAGGTGGCCAACCTATGTTTCATGGCTCATAATGAGCCCAAGGTATCTTCTAATGCTAATACTTACTCATTTGATGAATTACAAGATGCATTTGAT
>JBBYHM010000007.1:1863936-1880879 GCA_038381775.1 Adansonia rubrostipa | reverse complement strand
TTCACCTTGACCTCGTACACTTGAGCCGCATCTCTGGCTTTAGAATAAGTCTGCTGCATTGCATCCCAAATATCCTTCGCAGTGTTCAAAAACATGCAAGTGTCACTTATTTCGGGAGTCATCGAGTTCCACAACCAAGCCATAATCATGGAATCCTCCTCTTTCCATGCTTCAAACTTCGAATCTCCTAGGTTAGGACCGGTACCCATAAGATGGTTGATCTTCCCTTTTCCTTTTAATACTGTACGAATGAGTTGTGACCACTTAAGGTAGTTTTTTCCATCCAACCTGTAAACAGCGTGAATGCTTTACAACTCTCCGGGTTGTTGAAATCGGATTAGCTCATCCGATTAGGCTGGAATGATTATCTTCCCTGTTTCTGACATTATAGGAATCAAAGAGAAAGAGAAAAAAAAATTATAGTGATGGTAACTAAGAACAGGCTAGGGACAGATTATGGTGACGGTAATGAAGGCCGAGAAACTTCACCAAATAATCGACAATTAAGGCCAGAAAAAAACGAAAGATCGGATCCCTACAGTTCTGATGCCATGTTGAAAATTGAAAAATAAGTTTTTCTATTCTGTGTTTAGAGTATTACAGAACACATACTTATATTACAGCCCTAGCACTCATCTAAGATCTAAAGTCAACCATAATCAAAATCCCATGATTTAAGGGATTGATTAGAAAAATTAAATAGTGAATCTAATCCCATTATTTATGGGAATCCTATCATAGAGTCAAAACTCCTAAGTAACTTCCTAACATAGGAACTTCCTAACATAGTCACCTAGCTGTACATATTTTCTCACATATGACATGGGCTAAAAGAAAAGCTAATGTGGAAAAAATGCTACATATGACTATTTTTAGCCACGTGGCAAGATTGAACTAGTTATATTTTCAAAAAAAAAAAGTCGCATAAAAAATAATCTAATAAGGAAAAAAACTAAAAAAAGTCACACCAAAATAATCTAATAAGGAAAAAAACTAAAAACAAAAAACAAATTCTAAACTCTAAAACCAGTAAATAAAAAAAAACAAAAAACAAAAAAAATGCAAAAACGAAAACCCATGTCTAATGAAACCTAAATCCAAAAAAATCCCAAAATATTTTCATCATTAATAATATGGCATACGAGATTTGATCATCTTTCGTTACATCTAGTAAATCCATCAACTTTTTGAAATTAAAACAACTCTAAAATATTTTAACAATATTTTATTTCTGTAATCACAAGAACATTCTAAGTGAGCATTAGTTTCCTTTTTTAAGCATTAGTTTTTTTTAATACCGATACGAAGAAGTAACATCGTTTGATAAATTCGGGATGGAAAAGAGATGCTTGAAATTAAACTAAAGCCATCATGCCAACTCTATTCACTCTTAGCCACTAAGCCAAGAGGTTATTGGTGAGTAAGCATTGGTTTCAATATAAAGAATTTGAGGATGAAAACTTTAAACCTCATGTCCTTGATTTTTGTATTGCTTTCTTTCATTTTGGCCAACCCAATTCTTTTAGGCTAGTTTCAAGTCAAGTTAATTCAGATGGGTCATTTCAGGTTTTAAAATTTTTGAGTCATTTTTAGATTTATGTCATTTTAATTTTAAGTTACTTCAGTTTTGAGTCACTTTGGTTTCAGATCATTTGGGGTTCAGATTATTTTAGGTTCGGGTCAATTAGGTTTAGCACTTTAGTTAATCGAGTTCAAGTCATTCTAGATTTGAGTCATTTCAACTTCAAGTCAATCGATTTAACACTTAGATTAATTAGTTTCGGGTCAATTAGGTTTAACACTTGGGTTTATAGGGTTTGGTCATTTTGGGTTTGGTTATGTTGGATTAACTGTTTCGGTCAATTCGGGTTTAGGTTATTTCAAGTTTAGGCCATTTCGGATTCAAATCGTTCTGGATTTAGTTCATTTCAAGTTGGTCAGTTTTGGTCTGTTGACTTTTTGTATCAAATCAAGTTTGATTAAATTTGTATTTAGATGAATTATCGTATTTTTTGGATACGGATTAGAATTAACAAGTTCCATCCTTCTATTTCTAGCTACATTGTTTAATAAATTGATTGCATCTTGCTAATCCATCAACTTTTTGAAAAAAAAAAAATTAAACTGGTGAACACCACAATGAAAAATTTCATAAGCTTTGCTTTGAAGGTTTTCGAATTTGGTCTCTTCTTGGGAACTTGATTTGAGGATATAGAGGTCATCCATATCTACTATTTTATTATATATTAAAATTGAGTCCTAGGATTCCATAGTAATTTTTTGTGAAGATCTAATATTTTGGTCTTACTTTGTCTTGTAGTGAAGGATAAAATGTCATTTGGCAAGCTTAATTAATTTGAAAAGTAAGGAGAGGAGAGAGAAAACCCTTTCTACCCCACCGTTTCATACATCCACATCTTCTTGCAAAGTTAATTATTTTGGTATTATTGCTTTAATTTTTTTAAAATTTACTATTTTATCATAAAATTAATATTTTTTTGTTTTATTAAATATTTTTTTATTTTATGTATTTAAAAATTAGAAATGTTTTCCACTTGTAAAGAAAATTATTGGATGAAGCCCATAAAACATAATGGCCTTGTAAAGTTAGTAATGAGTTATTACAATAAGATCATTAATAGCAACAATGACCGCCTAAAAAATCGACCCCATCAAAACACCAAAACAAAGCCATCCTAGCAACTATCAACACTAAAACGTTGACAGATAACTCAAATATCAATTTAATTAAAAATATATATATATATATATTTTTTAAACTAATCAACATTGATAATAAACATGTATTAGCATGTTGGAAAATTAAAATAAATAAAATATATTGTTTAAAAATATAAAAATGTTAAATATTTTATTTTCTTTTTTTCATTCATTAAAAAATTTTAAAATTTTAAAATTTAAAATAATTTAATAAAATTATTCATTTATAAATTTAAAAAAAAATTCCTCCATGAAAAAACAAAGAAGAAAAGAATTAAAATAATTAAAATAAAAATAATTAAGAATTTTTTATTTATTGCTACTTTAGTTTTTTATTTTTTATAATTTATTAATTTTAATAAAATTTCATAAATTACATGATAAAAAAGTAGAAGGGAGGAAATAAAAGAAATAAATAAAATGGAAATTAATAGAAAAAAGGATAAGAAAAAATTAATTTTCTTTTTTCATTACTATTGTGAAAGTTTTAATAATTTCACTAAAAATTTGATAAATATATATTTAGCGAAAAGTTTTCTCACTCTTAGATTTTTATTATGAAAAAATATATATATTTTTCATCATTTTTTTATTTTTCTCTTATCATTTTTATAGGTATCTTTTCGCAAAAAAATGATCCAAAATTTGATCTATTTTTAAAAGAATTAATACCAAAATTAAAGAAAAGAATAGAAAGAATTATAATAAAAAAATTAAAATATTCATTTATGGGTTATTTTGTTCGCTCTTCTTGAACCTTTAAAATAATTTTAATTTAAAGCAATTTAATAAAATTATTTATATATTTTTTAAGAAACATCTCGTGGCATCACGCATGTAAAATTCTAGTGGGTTTTGATATTTGGGTTCATTAATTTTCTATTTTATTTTTTTATTCACTAGTTTTTAACTTTATATTTTTTTTTTACTTAATAAATTATTTTACTATAATTTTTTTAAAATAATCAATTAAATCTTCCCACGCGATAAAAAAAATCTTACATGACATTTTGCGGCTTTTCTTTTTGCACATATCATCATTAACTATATTATTTTAATTAAGTCAAGTCAACATTAATAATCCATTTTATAATTTTAACATTTTCTCCTCACATCTTTTATTAGTCTTACTATTTTACCTTACTTTAAAACGTATAAAATTAGTGTGTTTAGGTTTTTTTTCTACAAAAACTAATTTGCATAAAATTATACAGTAAATGAATTACCGAGTATATCATCATGTTAATATAAATTTTCATAGCCCATGATAATAATAATAATAATAATAATATTCATTGTGAGAACATAGAACATCCGTATAGATACCACTCGCTCCACCTTACAATTTGCACACACTGCGAAGCCCATACTTACTCGATCATTCCCTCTTTTATTTTGGGTGAGGACCACAAAAATTTAAAGATTTGACCCAATTCTAAGATAAAAAGGCAACAATCATCTGAGCTGAGGTTTCTTTTTGCAACTTCGGTACATTGTAAGACCCACTTCTTTTACCCTTTTCAAGTATTAACAACAGCAAAGGCTCCCGGTTCAACAAGGCCAGAACTCCGCCTTTTTCACCTTTGAAATGCTCTCCAGGACTCCTAATGGCGATACATGCCCCATCACCGTCACCCTCTTGCTCTCAAGGTCTATACTGAATGAAGTAACTCCTGCTTTTTGAAATCAGAACAAAAAATAAAAACTTTGCATTAGCCAATTTTGGTTTAAGTCTTAAGAGTCTTCAAACAAGAAAAAATGACTTTGTATTTATTGTTGAGCAAAGCAGCAAAGTTTCCTATCTAAAGCAAATGAATACTCGTTCACCCAATCACAGGAAGTACTCATATTTTGGCTTAATCGGAGTGAAAACAAATATTACTATACTTTGCAACCGGTTCGCTCTGCCTCAGCATGAAGGTGTGGCTTTTGCACCAAATGTGGACATTCAATGGCCCCCATTTGCTTGGTTGGTGCAACTAGCAAGTTGCAACTTGAGATTACGAACTGAAAATGATATGAGAAAAAGGCAGAAAAGGCCGGTCCTTGACTTTTTTTTTTTTTTTGTACTAAAAATAAAAGGCCAATAGAGATAGGTTTTGTTCAAAAAAGAAACTTGATCTCAAAATTGGGTGAGAAGTTTTTCCCCAAGTTGAAGAAAAAAATGCGTCATATACTTAAGTTCATATTTGTGATGCTGTGATTTAACTGAAATTACTTGAAGAAATTTAAATAAGCATTGATTAGTCTATCTAACGGATATTACGTTACCTTCCATTTTGGATAAATGTTTCTTCACTTTACCAGCACAACCTTGACAATGAAGAGAGACCCGCATGACAACCACCTGCAAATTACTTATGGGATTACAAGATAAAAGGACTGTGTCTCACATGGAAGTACCTAGTTGTCGAATAAGGGATTAGGTCTTGCAGCCATGCCTGCCTACGTTTTTTCAAATCCTCACTTAAGTAGATCAATGCTCATATTCTGATCGATAATGTGGATCACAGGGCGTCGAGTTTTTCAAGTAAAAGATCGATAACCTTATAACCAGACAGGACAGCTGATTTTATGTGTATATAAATCTGTCCCAATTCCTGTATTACTAAATGATTGTCGTTGACAGAATTAAACAAAGGACAAGACGTGTACATTTGTATAGCTTATTGGAAGAAAAATGTTTCAAATGTTCTAGCATTTAATTTTCATTAAAAAATTGTTTCGAAAACCTTCTTGAAGATCATCTATTTGTTAAACAATAGTTCTTTTTAGTTCTTTCTTAGTGAAAATGATGTGTATGCAGTATGGTTGCAAGCGGAATGGACCAATTTTTAAGGTCTCGAAGCGGCATAGTCAAAGTCTGACCTGGAAAACATGATCTGATGAAGCTAGCTGAAGTGGTTCAGGGAGAGGTTTTGGACTCTGTTCTTGATTTTTTCTAACAATTGGTCTCTTATCAGCTCCAACAAATCGTCGGGACTCAACAAGCCCAGTGTACTTGGAATTGTTGATTAATCTGGTGTTATCTGTTAGGCTTCTGTCTAACCTTCTTGGCATCACAGCCGAGCGAGGATCAGCTGCCATGCATGTTGCCTTTACTGCAGTGGACTGGCACATGAAACCTCTCATTTTGCCATTCTTCATCTTCCAAAGAACGAAGAGGACTGTGGAGGCCAGGAAGAAGTTTACAAGATAAGGAAAATGGTAACCTAATGATGGAGCTAAATGGCAGATGAAATGAAAGCAAAATGTGGAAGTGTGAATAAAAAGAAAGGAAATATGCATGCTACATTTATGACTTAGCTAACGAGCTCTTGGAGGCAGTGACAGCCTATATTACCCAGATTTGGTTTAAGCGTTGGATACGTAAGTACTGTCCGATATGTATATAATAAATTCTTTTTTTTAAGTTCCTTATTTATATTTAAAGGAATATATCTCATATCTAAAATAAGAAATTTTAGGAAAAAATGAAAGAATACAAATGAATAATAGGTGAGAGTTTATTTGCGTTGTTATATACACCCCCGATGCTAATGCTTTCACCTTCCTATCTTTGTCTATGGTTAATATTGCAAAGTGACTGATTTCTTCTGGGATAAAATGACCCTAGGATGACTGAAATATGTATTCTTTCTAGCTAATTCTTTGGTGTATACCTAGATGGTAGTACAAATGAAATTTGATTTTGACTGAAAAAGGAATTCTGAGAATCACTGGAAAATTACATCAACAATATGAGTAATTATCATTCCCGTTGTCGAAGAAAAGCAATAGTTTTTGTCTCCCTAAAAATTAAAGTTCTAATTATGATATTGTCGGGCCAATTATTGTGTTCTACCTGTATCTACTAAAACATGTTGAGAAACGAGGATAAAGCAAAGTCCTGAAAAGATGATTTGAGTGATAGAAGAATTTTGGTTGCGGGGTAAAATGTGTTGAAAGGCAGAAGGCAAAAGACAAAAGACCCCAAATTTAGACTTGGCTTTATTAGATCTACCGCTTAATAAAAATATGAAATGAAAAAAATAATTAAAATATAACATAAAATATGATACGATAAAAAGTAAATATATAAATATTTTATAATTTTTTATAATATAAAATGTTAATACAATAAAATTTATATAAATATAAAATATCTTAAATATAATTATAATATAATAAAATATTCAAACATGATACATATTTACGTTTACCTAAATTATTGGGCAATAAAGAATGGAGGCAAGAAGAAGAGAGGAATCAGAGGGAAATTTTCAGTTAAATTGGCAGAAGGGAGGTGGGGTACAAGTACAATAAATGAGTTTACCAAGGTAAGACTGTTATACGTATACAGAGCTGGTAACAACCAACATTTCAGTTTAACAACTGTGCTCTCTTGTCAATGCTCTCTTTCTCTAAAAGTCTCTGCTGCTGCTGCCCTGTCCTTCTGTCTTGAGTTTGTCTCATATGAACATCGTTTTAAATTCTTGGATTTGACCTGCCAAAGTGCCAATACCCAACGCCATTGTTTCTCGAAGAAAAAAAATTGTATAAATGTACCCGAAGGAAGTAGAAAAGGCAATAAAATTTTATATAATTTTTTATATCCACTTCACCACAGTGTGAATTTGGTTTTTTTTTTTTTTTTTTTGCGCTCTATTATTAGTACTACTGCTAGTACTACTGATTTGGCAGTGGGGACGCAAATGAAATATTCTACCATGATATTCAATGAGAACCATGCTATCATCGGTGGGGTGGTGGCGCAGTTGGCTAGCGCGTAGGTCTCATAGCTTTCTGAGTGATCCTGAGGTCGAGAGTTCGAGCCTCTCTCACCCCAATGCTTACCTTTTTCCTTTAACGATTAGTCGATTAGCAAATCAATAAAATCTTGGGATCGTGTGATCTTAACAACGCTATCATATGGGATAAACTTAGTAATTTTTGAGTGAGTGTTATATTTTTTTTAACTAGCAATATAAATTATTAAATATGTTAAAGCATAAATATAAATATAATAAATATATTATATTAATTGTATGTTAGAGTACATGTGCATTTATTAAATGTATTGTATTTTTTATCGATTTTTAGTTTTTGGGTTGATAATTTACTGTGCTATGATTTGGAATAAATTTAGCAATTCTATTTGTGTATGGTTTTTTCGTATTAACTATACAAACATAATATAAATTATTAAATTATTAAATATGTTAAAATTTAAAATATATTAAATATATCATAAAAATTATATTTAGATGCATCATATTTGTTATGTTTTTTTTTTCGTGCCTATTAAATATATTTCCTCTTCGTATCATGTATAAAATTAATATTAGGCTTGTGAAGGCAACTATCACGGGCTCGAACTTTAGTCTAGCAAACCGCACGGCCTTAGGCTTGGGATTTGCTTCCTTATATGCCTAAGTTAGCCTAAAAATACTCAAAAGGAGAATCTAAATTTTCCAAAGGCACTGAAACTAAAAAGCCTAAAAGCAGAAAAGAAGAACACAAAGAGAATAGAGAAGAATGCTCAAATATATTTCTCAAGTGTTTGATGATACAAATGAGGCTGGAGAGACCTCTATTTATAGTTGAATTCCCCATACATCAATGGCTCAGATTAAATCTAATGGACGGCTAGGATTTACACTTATCTATAAAATCTAGAATCCCAGATGAATTTAAACTTTAATAACTTTATCTCTATCTAATTTTAAATAAGTTGGAGTAGTTGTTTTTAACTGTATCTTCAAGCTTCTAGAAACTGGACCTTCTAGAACTCTCCAAAGATTGGATTTATTTTAGTGGGTCAAGTTGTTCCATGTAACTTGTGTCTTTGGGCCTGGGCTAATTAGTGCGGCCGGTGACACAGGCAGCCAATTATGAAGGAGGATATGATACATGCCTCTAAAATTCAATCTTTATAAAATAATGTTCATGTAAGACGTCTAGAATGTAAATTGTGCAAAATATATAAATCAATATAATTGTATTTTATTTAAATTAAAATAATATATTTTTATTTAAATTTTATTATAAAATATAAAAATATTAATAAAAAATTTTTTAATAAGATAAACGGTGATTCAAACTTAAATGAACGAATTAACTAAATTTAAACTTAAATTTAAAATTTAAAATTTTTTAAATCATGACTTTACGTATGCTTAGATGTAATTAACGCATCTAACTCAAAATATTACGTTGACAATTTTACATTACAAAGCAATCTTCTATAAGACCTGAAAACGTCTGTGTCTTGTTTAACTTTTTTTAAAGCATTCACCAATTAACAAAAAGCTTCACCCTTTTGTAAGGAGAAGACGACTTGACTCCATGTCCATTCCACAATTCTTTTTTTCCCTTGGGTCATCACTCTGTCTTACGTTTATCTTACACTTCTGATAATGAACTTTTTATTGTTACTAGATTTATACCCCGCTTCACTAGGGCTTTTTATTTCTATAAAATGTATTTATTACAAACAAAAAATTAATTTTAAATTAAATTTTGTAAATAGTACTTTTGTGTTTAAATTTTGTTTTTAAAATTAGGTGCAAATTTTAAATCAATTTACGAGTTAATACATAGATCAATTACTTTAAATATATAATTTAAAATAAAATAAAAATAATTAATTGAGTTTTTCATTTTCTATATTTTTAATTAATTTTTTAGTAAATTAAATTTTATTAAATAGCATTTATTTTTTTAAAATTTGCAATAGAATTGGGTACAAATTTTAAATCGATTCGTAAGTCAATATGTAAATCAATTACTTTAAAGACATCATTTAAAAGTAAATAAGAATACTTGATGAAATAAATCTATATTTTAAAACTTTTTTTACTAACCAACTGGGTATGAATCCTTGATCGGATAAAAATCTTAAACTGAAATGCAAATTAATGTGCAGATCAATCAATTTAAATAAATTATTTAAAATTAAAATAAAAATAATTAATAAAATAATTTTAATATTTTCTGTGTAGGTTTATTATGGATTTTAATTGATCCCCGAGTTAACATGCAGCCCATTCTTTTAAATAAATCATTTTAAAATAAAATAAAAATAATTAAAAATTAAAAAAATTAAAACTTTTCCAAACGGATCATATACGAATCCTAAATTGACTTATAAGTCAACATGCAGATTAACATCTTTAAAAACACCGTTTAATAATAAAATAAATATAAAAACTAAAAATGATTAATAAAATACTTTTTATTTATTTCTGAGTATGTCGATTACAGATTCTAAATAGACTTATAATCATTGTGAAAATCACTCCCCTAAGCAAAATAAAAAATTTAACCAAAAAAAACTAAAGATAATTAATAAATTAGTTTTATTTTTTTCAAACGAGTTGAGTACAAATTCTATATCGACCCATAAATTCTTGTGAAATTCAATCCCTTAAGTAAAAAAAAATTAAATATAAAAAATTAAAATTAATTAATTAATTTTTTTTTGTTTTTCCCAGCAAGTTTAGTACGAATTTTAAATCGGCATGTGAATAATCAAGTGGATCAACACATAATTAAAAAATAAAATAAAAACCTAAAAATAATTAAGAAAATAAAATCTTTCTTGAGTGGGTTGGTATAAATATCATATCCATCTATGAGTTCCCATGTGAACCAATCTCTTTAAATATCATAACTTTTAAAATAAAATTTAAAAATTAAAAACAAAAATCTTAAAAAAAAAAAAAAACCAATGCCATGTTGCTGCTCGCCATGAATCAACCAATGAGGATGGTTGCATGGCTAATAGTCGACCCTCAGGTAATTTTTTTGGGGAAAGGTCCATTTTCCTCCCCTATGCTTTAGAGTTTTGATGCATAACTCTCTATTGTGGCATTTATATTTCTTGTGCTTTTAAACTATCTATCACAACTTAACTTTGCTAGATATTAGTGTGAAATCACTATTATACCTTTAAAATTTATGCAATAACCCTTCTTATTCCTTTTTTTTTGGGTTAATAATTCTTTCTTTCTTTGGCAAAAGCAAAATCTTGTTGGTAATATTTGACAGATTTAGATTGTTCTTTTTGGGTTTTAGATAATCTGTTTCTATTTATGTGTCTTTAGGTTTGATTATTCTTGATGTTTGCAGCTATAGATTATTATTGTTGAAATTAAGGTTTATTTTTTTAATTTATGTTATCAATTTTTCCTGAAAAAAAATTATGGAAGATATGCATAAAACTTTGAAGACTCTTCAAGAATTACCAAAATCTGGAGTCTTTAATTTGATCTTAAATCGTCCACATGTCTGAAATGCACTTTCGCTTGATTTCTTTAATGAATTCCCTAAAGCTCTTAATGTAGCTTGACAAGGAGAAGTTGACACCACCATGGAGCTGTCATTGACTGGGAGGATGTTCTTGAGTCAAGAGGCAAATGAGGTGGGTCTAATTTCTCGAGTTTTACCTTAGGTTTAATTGAATGGGGCTTTGGTTATTTATTTAAAATGAGATTTGAAATTAGGAATTAGTTTCAATAGAATTTATGGGTAAAATAATTATACTATAGAATTCTTAAATGAGATTTAGAATTTTAGACAATGGGTTGTTTTTATTTTTAGTTTAATTGAATTGTGTTTTGGTTTATTTATTGAAATTGATAGAATTAAAAATTTTTTAGGTTTAGGGTTTCTTGAGATGAAGAAGAAGAGGAAGAAGATAAGGGTATTTTTAACATAAAAATATCACTTGGGCAAAAATCTAATTGCATTTGCTTTTTCTATCGTAACAGCTAAAACACAAGGGATTAAGTGTAAAAAAAACACAGGGGCTAAGTGTCACGCGAGCCAATGTGAACTTCTTTTTAACTATGTTGTAAAGATGTAAAGTTTACAATGAAATTTTAACGTTTTCAATTCATGTCATAATCATTAAAACCGTTACTGAGATGTTTGATAAATTAAATATTGAATTTTTTTATTGAATTTATAAGTATTGGATTTTTATATATTACTAAAAATGAAGTATTGAATATAATTATATTTTTTGGATAATGATAAATTTTGAATTTTAAAAATTCTTAATTTCACAATTTTGATCTTATTAACATAATATTTTATATTATTTTGGATAATAAAATTAAATCTTGAAAATTTTTGGATGCATTAAAATTTTTTAATGTTTTATCAAACAATCCCTAATTCACATTTTATTCATCAATCTCTCGTCTTGTTATTGGTTAGAGAATAGTACATTCAAAACATTTGATTTAATAATTTATCATATTTTTTCTAATTCAAAATGCTAAATTTTTAAATTAATTTTTTTAATTTTTAAACATACTAAAAAATTTGTATTATCTTGTAAATTCTTTTATAACATTTCAAAACTTTGCCGATATTGATAAGATAATTTCTCTTTTTAAATTATTACCTAAAGCACAAATGGGTAGATATAAATGGGCCAATTTTTGTGTAATGATGAACCCATGAATATTTTGTTTAATTACTTTATATAATTATTTCACCATACTACCATACCAGTTCTGGGAAAGCCATGTGAAATAGTGTGTCCCTCACTTCCGTTGTACTTTTTTAAATTCCCTCACCAACAATTCCAATGGTCCATTCTTCCTCCCAAAATTGTTAGAAACAAGGACCGCCCTACCTAGCCTTAGCTATCCTTCGTCCTTGTGGCTTGCCTACCACTCATTCTTTGATTGAGCCAACCTCGTTTCTATGAATAATATGGCTAATTTATTGGCCATTTCAATATTTATGTTATATTTATATACTATTAAAATTATAATTGTATTTAAAATATTTTATGTTTATATAAATTTTAATATATTAATAATTTGGTTTAGATAAATTTTAAAATATATATTGATGTTATATTATATTATACCTTAATTATTTTATTAATATCATATTTATATAATCGTATTTAATATTATAAAATACTAACTTCTAAAGTTGGAAAACATCATAATTTTCTCTCTTTTTGTTAATTTGTAATTTATTCTCTTTATTACCATTGTTACATTGGTATTTAAAAATAAAAGCTTTGAATTATTCTTTGTCAATCTCAATGATTCACTTTTCTCTTTAAGTTTAGAGATCATCTTTTTATACTTTAAATTCTAATGCTAATTCATTAAAGGCATCTTGTAACTCATCAAATAAGTATGGATTAACACTAGAACAAACCTTGGGCTCATCAAGAGCCATGAGACATAGGTTAGCTAGTTCATCATCATCATTGTCAAATGTGTCACTATCGCTCACAGTAGCCACAATAGCTTTCTTCTTTTGCTTCTTTGAGTTATGTTTCTTCCATATTGGGTACTTAAATTTGATGTGACCTAGTTTCATAGCAAATAATTAGGATCCTTTTCCTCTTGTTGATTCTCCTTTTGCCGTCTCTCTTCTTGGAGGTCTTCTTCCTTTGTCCAATCTCATGAACGTGTTAAATGTCTTTACAAGCATGGCCATCTCTTTATCTTTCTCAACCTCTTCATCATCTTCTTCATTTTAAGTGGTTGATTTGAAGGCAAGACTAGCTTTCCTTGATGGCTTTTGACCATGTTTGATCTTAACCTTATAAGTTAGGAGAAAACCTACGAGTGCATCTAAGGAAAGTGTATTAAGATCCTTGGATTCTTTAATTGCCATCACCTTTGCCTCCCAAGACTTAGGAAAACTATTTAAAAGCTTATTAAGCATTCTTTATTTGAATATGTCCTCCCAAGTACCTTAAAATCATTGATGACATCTGAAAGCTAGTAAGACATTTCCTTGATTATTTTATCCGGCTTCATTTGAACAATTCATAAATAAGTGTGAGCATATTAATTTTGGATTTCTTCACTTGATTTGTTCCCTCATGAGTAATTGCCAACTTATGCTATAATTACTTGGCATTATTACAAAGTGGAACTCTATTTTACTCATTAGGGCGTAGAGCAAAAAATAGGGCGTGCATGACTTTAGCATTGAGCTGTTCCATTTTAATGTCTTACTCATCCCACTCATATTCTTCTTTTAGCACAACAATATCTTCAATCTTTTTTTTCAAGATAAGTTATCCGTTTGTGATGACCTTCCACACTTCATAGTCATTAGCTTGAACTAAGAGCCTCAATTTTGTCATCTAATATGAGTAGTTATCTCCATTGAAAAGAAGAGGTCTCATGATGAAATATCTTCAAGTCTCGTAGGATTTGAATTTGACTTAAGGCCATGAGACATACTTCATCCTAGAAGAGGACTCATGATGAAATATCTTCAAGTCCTATAGGATTTGAATTTGACTTAAGGCCATGAGACATACTTCATCCTAACTCTTTATCTCATGTGAACTTCTCCAAGCTTTGAGCATCATGTTTGCACTTTCCATTTGAGCTATTTGAAGGATGTTTTCTCAAAGTTGTTAGACCTACAATAGAAAGCAAAGTGCTAATGTTAGTTTGAATTAAAGAATAAAATAAGAAAGGGTGAATTGGTTCTTTAAAAATTTAATCTCAAAGTTTACATTAGTTAAAAATTGAATTAGATAAAGATAAAAATGAGTTAAGAGTAAGAAAATCAAACAATCGATGTATTGAACTCAAAGCCTACATCCTCTTTTCTTTCCATTTTCTTGCTAAGGTGATTTCCATAATCCACTAGTAAAAATATTACCTTTGAGGCTAAAATATAACCTTATAACACAATTTTTGTGGCTAAGATAGAACTTTTCAAATCCCCTTAAGAATTCTAATCAAATTCTTAAGTAATCTCACTCAAATCCCTTGTGACAAGAATAAGTGTTTGCAAACAAATCATAGTCTCTAATAAATATGTGTTTGCTAGAGTTTAAATATAAAGAAGAAGAGATACAATTGAACTTGAAGGATATGAATTGATTACAAATATGATGAGAATAAAGAACCTGAAGAATTTTGAGCTTGCTTTTGAAATTCTCGATCAATCATAGTATCTCTTATTGCTTGAACTGTCGTAAATCTCTATTTATAGCTTGAGAGTAAATTATGGACGTTGGGCATTAATTAGGTTGGTGGAAAGCCATGCTGAGCTTTATAAATGCATGTTTACATTCAAACCAATGCAATGTATCGATATTAAGTGTAGGTATCAATATATTGCTTAAAAAATATGACCATTATAAATCAATATATCGATACATGCAAAGAGAGTGTCAATACAAACCATAATTTATTGGTACAGATGAAGCTTGTATCGATACAATCAAGGGTTTCAAAGTTCTTGAGCTACTACCAAGCCATTGTATCAATACAACCACTTATGGTTTCGATACACTTATATGAAATAATTTTTAGAAGTGTTTTTCTTCGCTTTAGTGCTTGTAAGACTTATCAAAAAAATATTTCAAGTTAAGATATGCAATAAAAACATATTTCTGAGTATGGATATGCAATAAAAATATATTTTTGAGTATTAAAAAAGTTTGAAACATTTAAGTGTCTTTCAAAGTATTTTCAAATTAATTTAAAGAAAAATACGAAGATTGAAAATATTTAAATACAAGCTAATTAAGCTTATGTTATCAGAATCGGGATCAATTCAAAGCTAATGAGGCTAACAAATATATTTATTGTACCATACATAAAACCCTCTTTTCAATTTTTATCTTGTTTTAATGACAATTATTATTAACATCTGATTATCTAACTCAACTAATTAATGTACGATCCCTTTTCAATTCACATAAACATTTTTATTTTGAATTTATTTAATATGGTATCAAAGTAAATTTTGTTTTAGATAGTCCCTTTTGATAGGTTTGTCTTGCTTATGATGAGATATCTAAGTCACACAATAAGTCTTTTACGTTTACATGTATCAAAAAAACTTTTTTGTATATATTATCAAAAAAATTTTTTTTGATAAGTTGTCTTAAATTATTTACAAAGGTTTGAATGTATATAGTTTGCATTTATGTTGGAAAATAAAATTGGAAAGTAATTTATAAGCCTTTAGAATAAAGATAGGCAAAAGAATTTAAACTTAATTAAAGAGGATCGAACAATAAGTTTAGAATTGTAATCTATTATAAATTTGTCTAAGGGATCAGATTCCCTAAGGAAAGGATTTGAATAACTTGTAGAATTCTATGGTTTTGCAAAATTCTTGCCTAAGGGATTAGAATCCCATAATCAAGAATTTGAATCCCTTATTTAGAAATTCAAAAAAATAAAAATAAAAAATCTGTCAGTTAAACATACTCTTTCATCCTAAAAGATGTCATTCTTCACCAAAGACACGTTTGATTATGAAAAGGTGTTCTAATACCTGCTGGAGCTTATAAATACTTCATTTGACATTTATTTTGTAACACACAAAACAACTTTACAACTAATTCTCTTTAAGAATCATTGCTCTTCTTTCACTCTTTTTTGGTTCATGGGTCATGTGTGTTTGAGAAGAACTTGAAATGCAATCAAGTCTTTTTTGAGTAGGTATTGTATCCTAAGGATAATGTTTCCAAAGAGACCATTTGCACCAGATTGGGAAAACTATTATCTTAAAGAAAGTTTCTTGGAGGTGCCTTGCCTATAACATTTTTCATTTCTTCTTTTTCTACACTAGTGTTCTTTTTTGATTACATTAGATCAACCTCCAATATACAACAAGTTCATCGCAGATGATAGGTGTCACTTTAGAAAAGAGTCACAAATTCCACATCCATTGTGTTTTGGAGTCTGATCGACTATATAAGTGTGCACAGTCCTAGAGGTGGCAATTGGGCGGGTTCGGGACAGGTCATTTCGGGTTTAGATTTTTTCGGGTTCGGGCAGATTCAGGTTCGGGCTGATTCAAGTTCAAGTTCTTTTGGGTTCGGGCTAATTCGGGTTTGGGCCAATTCAGGTTCGGGCCAATTCAGGTTCGAGCCAATTTGGGTTCAGGTTCGGGTTTGAGTATATTTTACTTCATTTTTTTATTTTATGTTAAATGTAATCACTTTTACGTAATTTTGAATTCTAAGCCTAGGCACGAATTTGGCCTCGTTTGGCCTGAAAATCTTAGTTTAGTTTTATGGGCCTATGCATGGCCCGAAAAATTTTTGAATTCTAAGCTTAGGGCTGAATTTGTCCTAGCCGACCAATTTAAGTACAAATCATTGTTCATAATATTAAAAAGTTATTTTTATATTAATATTTGCATATTTTATAATTAAATTTAAATAAAATATATTATTTTATTTTAAAAAAAATATTGATTCAGGTCGAGCATACTTA
>JBBYHM010000007.1:1847243-1863836 GCA_038381775.1 Adansonia rubrostipa | reverse complement strand
ACATGCATGCAAACGTAAATTATTCTATTTTATTGTATCATTTAAAATCTAAACCATCTAAAGAGAGATCGTACCTATATATATTTCAAAAGATTGAAACCTTTCACTAGGATCATCAAAGTTTCACTAAATTAGGACTTGGTTTTCAATCAAAGAGACAGGAAGATGCTTGACACAAATTAGAGCATCAGTATTTCCTTTCATTTTTCATTTGATTCCAAACCATTTAACTACATCTTTGGGATGGATTTGCAACATCATTTACCTTTAATCATCTATCATTAATAATTAATTATTACTAATTGGAAAAAAACTAATTAAGGATCAATAAAGTTAAGGAACAACAAAGGATCAATAAAGTTAAGGATTCTTAATCAGTGTCTCATCTAATGACATTAGTTAAAGTGATATTTAAAAAAAAAAAACCCATTTAATGAATTATTTTTTTTTAATTTAATAAAAATAATGCATTCAATGTAAAAGTCATCCTAAAATAATTAAATAATCTTTAATAAAAAACTTTAAACTTAATTCAATTAGTTCATATAAACACTCTTATGAAGTACATGACATCCGGTGTATCTGAATCTTAATATCGTAACCTTGTTTCTATCTCAAACTACAACCCCAGCATTAATCCTCAATCAATATATATAAAAACCGTTAACTGGCCAGATTAAGTTAAATTAACAATGTTGCTTGGATGGTATCGTGCCAAAAGCTAAAAGATTAATTAATTTCAACCAAAAGTATGGGGTTCTTGAAGAACTAACAAAAAGCATCAAATTCTTATAAAAACAAAATTAAAAAAAGGGGGGATTCCTTCACAAAAACATGAAAACAGCATGCTTTTTTAGAAAACCTAGGAAATTGCGAAAATCCATGGACGATGGTCGGTTTCTCTCGGTTCCGATTAATTGGAAAAGTGTGATTCATTTGCACACCTTTTTAAGTTTGCACCTCTAATTGCTTATACAATTTTCTTTACCTTTTTTGCACAAAGAATATTAATCAAGGTTTAGTGATATTAATTAAAATAATAATTATAAAAAATATAATTAATATGTTATTTTTTAAATTTATTAAAAATATATAATATTAAAAGCAAAACAAAATTCTGAAAATAATAATAAAAAATTTTAATTAATATTTATAAACATCTATTAAAAAATTCGTAATTAATATAACTGCAATTCAACCAGCCAAAGCTCTTTTAAGCCTTTATCCTTTTGAGAATGCTAAAGTGTCTGAATTGTTTATCTGATTCGAGACAAATGAATTATATTCTTTAAATTCACTTTATTTTGAGATCAAAATTGGTCTCAAACTAGATAAATTCTCGCCCTTCACTGGGAGCATGGTATCGGATTTTATAATATTTAAAGGATAAAAAAATAAAAGTTAAGATAATTTAGATCAAATAGTAATTTCAATTACAGCAAGGCACTTTTCATAAAATCGATAAAATTGAAAGTTTTTTTTAATATGGTCTATTAGATTCGATAGTTTTGACGTAACATGATTTATACAATATAAAAAAAATTAAAACATGACACGAAAAATAAAATAAAGATGATACGTACATGATATAAAAATAATATAAAAAGAACTATTAATTTGTCAAAATGCATATAAATATATAATATCTTAAATACGATTATGATGAAAAAATAACATGATAATATATAACATAAAATTGAGAGTTATTTGAATAATATCAATTAGTTTTAGTAATTTGGGAGATGACTTTATTGTATAACACAAACATAACATAAAAAATAATTAAAAACATGACATAAATAATAACATGAACATAACATAAAGAAAAACAAAAGTAATAGCAAACTAATGAACATTTAAGTTGAAACCACTATTTTCTCCTCACTTAAACTTCATTCTTTTTTTCTCAAAAAGAAATTACAATTTAGGAATAAAAAAGAATTACAGATATTAAGCTTTGAACATTAGATTTAATAGATGTAATCACCTAAGGATGACTCCGTAATTTTTTTTTTGTTAACTTTAAGATTTGGGAATTGAGAGATTTGAACTCTGCTCTTCAAGTGAAGGGAACATGTATCAACCATTGAGCCAAATGTTTGAGTGGGGATGACTCCATAAATTAATTGTTCTAAATTCTGAATTTATTTAAGTTACATTTATTTATTAAGGAATATAATCGAAAGCCTTTCACCTACAATTCTCACTATTACAATACTACAATTATTCAATCATATTTAAGAATTATATAAGGGTCTATCACTCATACAAGTAGACTTCACTTCATATTTTGATAGACTTTACAAAATTTTAAATTTTAATTAGTTAATCATAACATAATTACTGCAAGTGATATGCTCTCTCTTACTAAATTCGAAAATTTCTAAATTTAAAATCTCCAAATTTCACTACTTTAGCTAAAAGGACTAAATAAAAAAGTTGATGCCAATAAATAAAATTGAACACAAAACCCAGAAAAAAGGGCCAAAATAGGCAGCATGTTTAACTCCTAAATAGAACCCTATGCTTCAACTATTAAATAATATCAAAACAAAAGAAAAGCCTTCACTTTTACTCGGAACGAAGTTTGGGTGTTTGGGATTTTTATGGACGTAATAATTTATGTATTTATATTATTTTTATATATTTTATCGTATTATAATTATATTTAAGATATTTTATATTTATATTAATTTTGATAAGTTAATAATTTATATTATAAGATTTTCATATATATACTTATATTGTGTTTTAATTATTTTATGTGTTTTATATTTATACAATCATATTTAAAATGTTAGGTCTAGATTTTTATAATTAAGATGAAAATTTTTCCACATTTTAAGGGTATGAATTTTGAGTGAAATGTGGGCCTGTTAACCATTCTTTAATCATGAAATGAAATTAAAGGAAAATTCTAGGTTATTTTACGGCACATTCCATTTGCACAGATAATTCACCTATGTTCTTTGCCATCCCATCATCCTCAGGTCGCGTTTTCCATTATTAGTTTTTTATCAAGTAATTTTTAATATATTTATTAGTAATGTAGCATTATTTACATATAAATATAATAATTCGTGTACATATTGCAAGTCTCCTATTTTTATTCATATCAATTATGTAAATATAAATATAACATAAGTAATTAAATATATTAAAATTTAAAATACGAATATATTATGCATGTGTATTAAATTTATTATATTAATCGAATTTAAATATATTGTGTAATGTTTATTGTGCTATTTTTTATTAGTAAACTTATTATATTTATATCATATCTAAAATTATCAAATCTGATAACTAAGGCCATTCAATTGTACACACGAAAGGTCAAAATAGCAAACAATCACCTCATTTTGTTTTTCTTACAAACTTCTAATTTTTTACAGGGAAAGAAAGAAAAAGAAAAAAAAAGTGAAGGAAAGAAAATAAAAGAAAAAAATGATAAAATTTTATATATTTATGTCGTATTTATATTATTTTTTATGCTATAATCATTTCAAGATTTATATTTATAAAAATTTTGACATATTAGTAATTCTTCTTGAGACGTTTATGCATTAGTATTATGTCTATATTATTTTTTATATCATATTTTATTTTATTTATTTTTTTGTTGTGCTTAAAAAATATTTGATTCAATTTAAAAATTTATAATTAATTCGTAGTATTTTATTTTTTTTAAATGTGAACTGAAACTAAATAAAAAGAAGTTATAATCAAACTAACTTGAATTGAATTACATTAATTCAAATCGATTCAGTTAATTAATTTTTTAAACTTAAAAAATATACATTCTTTTAGCATTTTAAAGTATTTTGCTAATTTAAAAATAAAATAAGTATTTTATTATAAAAATAATTTAAAATAGAATTTATAATTTAAATAATTATTGTCTATAATCTATAAACAAAAAATCGAATTAAATTAATACACTTAATTATTATGCAAACTAAAAAAATTAATAAAAATTTAATAAAACCGAACCGAATTGATTTTTTTTTGGGCAGAGCAGCACTGTTTCAAAGATGTACTTCACGTTCCTCCTTAATTAATAATTCACGCGCCTTTTTCTTTGTAAACGCCTCCGAATTACAGTAGCAACAAGCGTAGTCAGCGCGATGTGATGATCACGAGCACAAAAGAGAGTGGGTTTTTAAAAATTACTCCTGCAAACAGAAAAAAAAAGGCAAAAAAACAAAAAGGAAGGTTTTTGGTCGCCGCGTCATCTCTAAGTAATAAGCGAAATTTTTAATCATTTTGTTTTGGGTTTATTGCAAAAATGTCCCTATTACTGCCTTTATTGAGTATCTGGCAAGAATAGATTGATATATATAATTTTGTTAAACATGCAGGTGTTTTGTAATACTGTTGTTAAATAAATAGTGATATGATATTTAATATTTAATGATATTATGATAAATAAAAAATATTATATTATTATTTTAAAATTTTATATGTTTCAATTAAATTGAATTTTAAATATTATATTATTATTCATTTAACGACATTATGTTTCATCAAATTATAACGTAGTACTTATTAAAGAATGATATAGTAAGAGGGTTATTTATAGAATTAACTCTTTTGTTTTTAATAATTCAATAAAATCGATATTTAAATTCCAGCGCAACACTTTCTCCCTTTGTTTTATCAAAGTGTTCCTCTCTTTCATCTACCTGAGCTTTCAAAAGATTCATGTAATTTGAAAGTGGAATTCCAGTGTAGAAAGGCATTTTGATAATCCGAGTAGTATCTCTCTTCTTTTTCAAAAGATTCATTCATTCATTCACAGATAAAAAGAAAGAAAAAAGGAGCTGAATTTCTCTTTGGTTTATTATTATTATTATTATTATTATTATTATTATTATTGGCTTGAGAATGTGAAGAATTGAAGAAGAATTAAGGAGATTGAAGCAAAGGTATGACTTTTCGAAGGGAAGGGACTTTCGAAAGGTAAGATTTAACCATCTTTTGTTTTTAAACGTGTCTTCAAACGCGTGTAAATCTGTATTTTTCTTTTGGTTTTTTCTGTATGGAATTCTTGTCTCAATTCACCCATCTTTGCTCTGTTCTTCAGTTAAACTCATCTTTTTTAAACTGCTGGATTTTCAGTTTCCATTTACTCTTTCATGTTTCCTTTCAATGAAAACTCTATAAAAATCCTCTTTGTTTCAATGGTAAGTTTTATGAATATTTAGAATTTGCAGATTTACTTCGAGATTTTGTGCCTATTTTTTTTTTTTTTTGTTCTTTCCTTTTAGAACTCTGATAAAGTAATCAGCTTCTATTTGGTATGTTGAAGGATGAATTTTGAAGCAGTCTTAGTTTCCAAGCTATTATTTGGTGACCAAAAAAAAATTCTTGTGTTTCTGGTTTAATAATAAAGATGACTGATTAGTGAAGTTTGATAAATTGAATACTATAATTTACTTGTTCTGTTAAACTTGAGTTGTCTATATATATATAGAAGGTCGTAAGCTGTGTAGGGACTTTAATATGGACATGTCGGTCGTCACTTTTGTAAAGGTGCTCACATGAATTAATTAGATTAAGTTCAAGTTCTTCTAAACAATGATATTTGTATTTGGTACAAAAAGAGTTCGTAAACTGAGATAAAAGAAATGGTTGTAGATGTTGAGCTTCGAACCTAGACCTGCTCTATGTCCCCTTTGGTTACATGAATCAATTGGACTAAGTCCATTGATGGGTCCGATAACATACTTTGGATCAGATGGTAGCGGTGATGCTGATAGCGAGCTAATTTTGTAGCAGTAAATGGACTGTTCAGATGCGGACAATAGGACAAAAAGATCGAACCATTTCTTCTCCTTTTTTCAAATTCGATAAATGTTGGTTGATCGTATATTTCATTATAGTTAGTAAATGTTAAGAATCAAATTTTTATGTCAATCCAAAGTCGTTTCCGTCTATTATATATTTTGCCTTTTTTTTTTTTGTTGGTAGCATTAATTCTGATCATACATTGTCCTTGTAGTTACGTTGTTCCGACTTTTAATTTTTTTTGAAGTATTCGAAACTCATGTCCGATGTACATCTAGACATATATAAGGGCATATGACCTTCTAAGAACCCTCCAAATATATAGAATATACTTGTTTAGAACATATACTTATATCCAACACTCGTACCCAAGTCGAAGTAGCATAGATGGATAAGGAAAATTAATGGGATTCAATAAGCATGCTTTCTTGGCTTCTTTGCAAGAAAAAAAATATTATTAGTTTCTAAAGAGTTGGATAACGAGAATTGTGCTTTGAACCCTTTTTTTTTTCACCATACCTTACCATTAAGCCATTTAGTAGTGAAGTATAGTCACTTGCTGTGATTTATATGGAGTTTTGTATCTTAAAAGGTTTCTTATTGATGCTTCAAGTTAAAAGTTTAGGTATAACTGTTACAAACTTAGTGACTCCAACTCTAGTGTGAGTGCTGGACATGGGTATATTTAATTTTTTTTAAAAGTTTTTCCATGAATTTTGAGGGCCCGAGGAGGCTTATATCCCCGTATTCTTGTTTGGATGTGTTGGATATGAGTACTTTAAGAAAAATGAAGAGTAGGAGCAACATAGGTTACAAACCTGTGTTATTATCTATGAAGTTAAAATTACTAAGCAAGAGCTTGAAAATTCTCTACTGTAAGTAGTAGCTAAGGTATTAAGTTAAAAATATAGTTAGCTTTGTTCTGTATTAAAGTAATTTGATGTATGGCTTGGACTAATTTCGTTATTGATCTTCTTTGCTGATGAAGTTTTGACATGCATGAAAAGAATAACTTATTGCCAAAAATGGAGGAAAAAAGCATTGTCGAAGTCATTTTTTGTGATTTATACTAAGATCGAGGTCCCTATGATGATATTATAAAGACTTTGAATCATTAGTAATGCTTGGTTTAAGTAACAATGCATTAGCTTTATTTATTTGTTTCTCCTGCATTGTATTCGCAGATATTTGCTGCCATAACGTGAACCTGATTTTGATTGATAAGGGATTGCCACATTAAGCTACCTTAACTACAAGCTAAACCATCGAGAAACCCTTTTTTGTCTGCTTCTGAAACAGTAGTTCTCTCCCTCTCTTCAACAAAGATTAAAGATTTTGTCCATGATTGTAATTAGCAGTTCATTTAATCACACCAACAATTCACGCTAGCTGTTTGATATAGAGATCGTTAAGCAATTTATTGTTTTCATATTAAACAAAATTTTGGAAACATTCGAATTGTTCGGAACTTCTTGGTTTAGATAGTCACTTTACCATGCTTCTTGCCAAAAGCCATCTCATTCATGCATGATGTTCACCTCCATCATTGTTGGACGGCTGGCAATCCTAGAATGCAACTTTGATCTTTAATCTCAGCATATCCTACATGTTATTTGAATAGAATACTTTTTGTTTTAGGGAGTTAATTCATGTTTACGGAATATTTTTGCTGGTTTCTAGCTGATACACTAAGCATACTATCTTGCATTTACATGTTTAGTGAATAGTAGTTTGGAGGAGAAGGCTATACATATATATATATATATATATCGTATAATTAATGTATATCACCTCGTGACTGAGCCTATGTCTGCTGTGACACAGAAAGAGAGACAGATCCGGTTTATCGTGAAGCTGTGGTTTAAATGGCTAAAGTTTGTTGGCCATACTTTGATCCCGAGTACGAGAACCTGAGTTCTGAATCAATCCTCCAAGGTTCTGTTTCTTTCTCTATATGCTCTTTTAAAGATCTGTTATCAATTTTTGTTCCAAAACAAGCAACTGCATATAATCTAGGTTACCTGGATGCTGGGATGAGTATTGGTTATCCGTATGTGTCCAACATATGTATACTCAATTTTTTTTCAAATTTTTTCATGTATTTGAAGGATCATACCCTGATACCATGTTCGAATGTATGTTGGACACTGGAACTTTGGAGAAAATGAAGATTCCGGATAGCATTGCGTGTAACAACCTTGATGATTGAGTCAATTTAGTTCCTCGGATTTGTAGTTTTGCTAAAATATGCAGTTTGATCAGTTTTATGCTACCAAACTGTATTTTATGGTACGAGTATTTTATAAAAGAGGACAGACCATTGCGTAAGCAGTTTACATCTTCCTGTTATTATATCTGTTTCTTTCTTGTACCTCTTCTGGCAGGGTGTCCATTGATAACACCAGTTGCACGGACTGTACTGTTGTAAAGGTAAATTTCAATACGATTCATGCCTCACGGACTTTTGAACTTACATGGGTGCTAGCAAGCAGTTTTAGTGCCAAGCTGATTCATCATTTGCACATAGGTTGACAGCCTGAATGAGCCCGGAATGCTGCTGGAAATTGTGCAAATACTATCAGACCTTGACTTCATTATCACTAAAGCTTACATCTCCTCTGATGGTGGATGGTTCATGTATGGTATGGATATACTAATATTTATTGTTTTTTTTTTTTAATGTTAGGCTTTCCTGGCTTGCTGAATGCCACCTCTTAAAGGTGGCTACACAAACCAATTAAGCTAAACTCGAGATTCTTCCATTTTTGTTTTTACTTCTAAACCCAACAGTTATGAATAAGCATCAATTTATATGGTTATAGCAGAACAATAGCATTATGTCCGGTCCCAATAACCTGCCTCCCCTTCCCTTCTCTATTCCGGATACTAAGTGTGCATTTGACATTTTTTATCCTTTGCGAACAGTGTTTCATGTTACCGATCAACAAGGGAAAAAGATTACTGGTGGAAAAACCATTGGTTACATAGAGAGGGTATGCTTAATCATTTCCTCCTGAAATTATCTTCTTTTATGTACCAAAATTGCACAAAAGAAAAACTCATCTTGTAGAGTTCGAATTTTCCATTTTGGGCACCATCATACTTGTATTACATCTTATTGGTTATTTCTTTCAATAGGTTCCTGGACCTAAGTGCCATACCATGGATGGGATGAAAAACTGCCCCAGAAAATGTGTTGCGGTGCACTCGGTTGGCAATCACACCGCAATTGAACTCATTGGAAGGGACAAGCCCGGTCTCTTATCAGTGATCTCTGCTGTCCTTGCCAACCTTAACTTTAATGTTGTCATTGCAGAAGTATGGACACATAATCGACGAATAGCGTGTGTACTCTAATGTCAATTACGACACCACAAGTCGTGCTGTGGATGATCCGAACAGACTGTCTATTATGGAGGAGCAGCTTAAGCACATCCTTCGTGGTCGTGAAGATAACGGCAAAGTGGCTCGTACCAGCTTCTCCATGGGATTCACACATATTGATCGCTGGCTTCATCAAATGCTGTTTGCTGATAGGGATTACAAAGGTGGTGGAGTGACAAGTGAGGTCGACTATCCTCCATCCTTCGAACCAAAGATCACAATCGAGCACTGTGAGGAGAAGGGGTAGTCGGTTGTTAGTGTCCGGTGCAAAGACAGAGCTAAGCTTATGTTCGACATCGTTTGCACACTCACAGACATGCAATATGTGGTCTTTCATGCCAACATCTCATCCAATGGTCCCTATGCTTCATAGGTACGTACATCATTTGTCATAGCCTTTCAAAAAGCACCCGAAGTACTTTACGCCGAAATATCATTTTGCAAAACGCTGTTAGTTGAGTATGCCTCAAATTACCAAAAAAAAAAAGGCTCGATTTTGCTTGCTTATGTGCATGGAAAACCAAAATGATGGTCTATATGGCCAAATTTGTGAGTCTCTAATATACATAACATTTATGAGTAATGACGCAAATCCTTAATTCCATTGTTCTAAAACCCGTGTTCGTAAGCATCAATTTAGTTTGAATGATTGACATTAAATTAGAAACTGATAACACTCAAGTTTTTGTGGCTAAGTCATTATAGACTTCGATAATGATTTCCATTTTTATCATTCGTTATAGTTTAAAATTATCTAATTGATTTTGAATTGTAGGAATATTTTATTCGCCACATGGTTGGCTGCACGCTTGATACCAAAGGAAAGAAAGACGAGGTCGTTAAATGTCTAGAAGCAACAATCCACCTAAGAGTAAGCGAGGTTAGTATGTCAAACTGAAATGTTATTAGTGATATTGAGCAATTAATGACATAAATAGAAGCATGTTCTTGTTTTTTTTCCTTTTTTTTTGGCTAAAAATCTTGTTTCTATATGGTTGTGATGATCTAAATTCTCTGAATTTTCCTATCTGAGCTGTTAAAATAGCTGTCGATGTTCCTCTGTAATTTAAGCGTCTAAAATGTTTTTTAGTAGTTAGAAATCCCAAGCAGAAGGATACAATTTACTTAGAAAACAAAGCCGGAATTGCTTACAAAAATATATCGAACACAGGTATCGAGTACGGATACTTCAACATAGGATTGATCAGTAAAATTAGGAAAACAACCCTCCTTTTTATTTCAAGTTTGAGTTATAACAAGCTACCTTCTTTTTGTTTATTATTGTTTTTTGGGTTTAGGAAAAAGAAAAAAACAAAAAAAAAATCCTTTTTTATTGAGAAATTTTAGTTTCCTGTCATTGAAGATAACATTTAAGCAATTGCAGGGTTTAAATCTGGAGCTTTGTGCAAAGGATAGAGTTGGTTTGTTATTCGAAGTAACCTGGATTCTTCTAGAGGACAGATTATTGGTTTGAAGATCAGGAGTCTCAACAGTTGAGGAGTGAGCAGTGAACATATTCTACGTCCGAGACGCTTATGGGAATCCAGTCGATACGAAGACAATCGAAGCGCTTCGCAAAGAAATCGGACACAGGATGATGCTTAACGTGAAGAAAGATCCAGCAGCCAGCAGCAGTAATGCCAAGGAACCCGAGGCTCAGGCTAGTTTTGGATGGGCCAAAACAAGCTGCTTCTTTGGAAATTTACTGGAAAAATTCTTGACTTGAATAAAAAAAAAAAGAGAAAAGAAAATTATGTCCATAAATGGCTGAAACTTTGAAACTTTATAGAATAATGCAATGCAAGCTTTTGCAATATCAACTATGGGAAAGAACTTGATATGCTTGTTTTTGTTTAAAAATAAGGTGCCTGCAAATTGTGAAGCGTGGACATTTATTGGAAAGTGCTTTTTCTTTTTCAGCTTAAATTTTCTTATATATCTACCATCGATAACTACACCCGTCAATTAGATGGATCAAGTTAATTTTAAGTTGGATTATTTTGAGTTTTGATCAATCAAGTTTAACACTCAAGTTAATAGGTTTCAGATCGATTAAATTTAACGTTTAAATTTACTTGGTTTGAATCTGGCGATTCATGTATTCATGTCATATTCTTATATTGTATCGTATCATAATCGTATTTAAAGTATTTTATATTTTTATCAATTTTGATATATTAATAATTCGTGTTATAAGATTTTCAAATATATATTCGTATCATGTCGTCTTGTGTTTTCATTGATTTATAAGTGTCAAATTTATGTAATCGTCTCTAAAATTGCCAGTGTTTGATCATTTCAAATTCGGGTTGTTTTGAATTAATTGTTTGAGTCAGTGGAGATTAGGGTTATTTTAGGTTCAGGTTATTTCGAATTCATGTCATTTTAGGTTTAGATCAATTTGAGTTTAGGTCATTCTGAATTCAGATCACTTTTTAGATTTGGTCAAATTATGTTGGATTAGGTTTAGTTTCCGATGGATTTGTAGAACTTTTTTAGATTCGGATCAAAATTGATAGGTCTAGTAATAATGGTTCGGTTTAATTTTGAAAAAAAAATTGCTATTAATATAAAGTATTTCAATTTTTTAAAACCAAACCTAATACCATAAATAACTAAACTGAATCAGGTCAGCTAATAAGTTTTTTTTTTATTAAAAAAACTTTTTATAGTATTTTAAAATTTTCTAACTACTCTAAAAATAAAATATTATTTTTTATATTATTAAAAAATTAATATTTAAATAAAAATAAAATTCAATTCGATTCGAATAATTATGATTTCTTAACTTACGAGCTAAAATTCAAACCAAACTTAATATATTTAATTATCACTTAAACTAAAACCAAACCAAATACTGCAATTCAAATTAATTTTTAATTTTGTCGATTTTTTTCTCGACCTTAACATCAATAAAGATGGCTTTAATACTTGTTTATTTGATGGCTTTGTTATCCGTTCAAGTATAACTATGACTTGCAAAATATTATGCTCCATCTTCATTGCTAATTTTTTTTCTTCATGTATAATTGAAAAGTCAGGCAAAATAAATTAACATTTTTACTAATGTGACGCATATTTTACTTTTGATTTAAGAAAAGTGACTCTCGGCTTATCACTTGTAGGAGCGGAAAAGTTATTTTGCTCGAATTTTTTATTTTTTAAGTAATATTTAATATTTATGTAAAATATATTTTTAAATATAGATATATAAATATAATATTTTAAAAATTTTTAAATATGTAAAAATTTTTTTAAAAAAATATTAACATACTTATGTTGAATACGACTATTAAATATATATCTATATATGATACATTTGAATTCGAATAATATAATTGAAAAATACCATTCAACTTGACTTTATTTTTTTTCCTTGTTCAAAAGGGTATATAGAATTCGTTACATAAACTGTAAGGTGATACTGTGGTTAATCCTTATTGTTGGCTGCATTGCATTTTCATAATATTAAAATTCAATTCAAAAAATCATTGGAACTTTTTTTTTAATAAAATCTATGTTAATCGAATTTAAATAAGTATCAAATATGAGTATTTGCATGATAAGGGTATATTAATTTTTTTAAATTTTTTATATATTTAGAGAATTATATCATCATAACTTTATTCAAATATGTATCGACATAGGTACTAAATACGAGTACTTAAAAAAATAAAAAAATATAATGAAATAATTAGAACTTCACGAATTTTTTTTTAACAAAAATACAAGCAACTTATCATAAATAAAAGAGTTATTGATAAAATTTTAATTCAAATTTATTAGATATTATCTATTAAAAATAATTTCATTAATTAATTTGACACTTCCTTCAAGTGAAAAGATGGCAAGCTAAGAAAAGGACTAAACAACAATTTAAAGGCACCATCATCTGTCCAAACTCATGACAATTTGAGACCTAGAAAGAGCAATAATTTATGAAAATATTTTTTTTTAAAAAAAAGGCAAGAATTATCTGAAAATTACATCTACATTACTAAAAAAAAAAAAAAAAAAACTAGCAGTTTAAGTTGATCAAGAAACAGGTGAATAGAAAATCAAAATGAATGATGTCATCATCATCCCCAATTTTAAAATGTTGTCTTAAAGGGGTTTGACTTTGTCCCTTAATGCATTAAACTTTATGTTTAAGTCATTGCTTAAGTAATCAGAATAACAAATGGCATGGTGATTTCCACACTCAAGATATGAATCACATACTATATATCATACAAAGATTCAGCAATTTGTACATTTATTTAATTTTTATATTTTTTATGTTATAATTATATTTAAAACATTATTTATTTATATAATTTTTAATACATTCAAGTATTTTTATCTAGAGATATTCATGGGTCAGATAGCTACCAAAAAAAATTTTTTATTTTGTTTCCTTGCCTAAGCTAGTTTCACGACTGCCAACAACCACCGGTTTTAGTATTTAAAAAATAATTTTATATTAATATTTATATATTTAATAATTAAATTTAAATTTAAAAATTATTATTAAATAATAATTTAGGTCGACTTGAAATTTTAAAAACTTTATCCAAAGACAAGTCTATTCATGTAGTGTTCATATTATTTTTTACTCTTTATCATTTTTCATATTGTATTTTTAATTTTTTATTATATCATATCTAAAATTACCAAATTTAATATATTACTTCAAATTATTCAATCTGAAATCTCAATTAAAACAGAATATAAAAGGATGCTTCACATATATATATATATATATATATATATATATTATTCAGCAATAAATGTTCTGTTAAAGAAAATTTGTTTAATTAGGAAGCAATTATATATAAGTATTAATTATTCTGAAAACATTTCACATGAAACTTAAGAAATATGCTTATATTCTTTTATCTTAGCTCATCAAGGGACTCTCAGGAGCCAATTTTGGCCTCTTTCCAATTTATTAGGAATTTAAATATAATACGATAAATTTTTTATCAATTTAAATTTTTAAAATAATTGATAATTCTATTTAATGTAATATTAAAGCTTTTAAGTTTAAATTTTAATAATCATTTTCTTTGGTTAATAATTTTTTCACTCGATATCTTATTGCCATTGGATTTTGCATTGCAGCTTTAATACTTTTTCAACTTACACATTTTTTTTACATTCGGATTTACGTGCAAGCTAGACTTATTCAAGGGTTAAGCTATTTGATAAGTTTGGATAGTGCGAATCGAGCTTTAGATAAAATTTTTATGAATTCAATTCAACTAAACCCGTACTACTATTTAATAATATAAATAAATTTTTATTTATATTTAATTATTAAAATATATAAATATTAATATAAAAAATATTTTAATAATATAATAACCAGTAAAATGATATTTCGAATTAGCATGAGTTTAAGTAAAAAATTTTTAAAATTTTAAGCCATAATCTGAATGATTAAATCAAGTGAAAACTCATTAATTATACAAGTTAAATATTATAGTCGGACTTTTCTTATCGGCCATCTGGTTGATCAGATTTATCTCTTCCCAATGAAATTGTGCCATGTTCTGGGCTTTAGAAGTAAGATTAGATCAGCGTTACCTTTCCCAGAAAAGGCCTTTTCCCCTGTTTGCATCAGTTGCCCCCTTTCAATCGAAAACTATAATTTATAAGAATTGTTTGGACCTTTAACAGATCACAAATCAACAAAAAAATCATTCAAAACTCTCTTGCCATAATCATTCAAATCATGACTCTTTGTTTCTTCCTACTGTTTATTTTCTCCAAACTTGTTAATGTAAATGCTTGTCATGAAGACGAAAGAGTAGCATTGATAAGCTTCAAAGCCCATGTTAAAGACCCTTCAAATCGTTTGTTTTCATGGAAAGACCAGAACTGCTGCAACTGGTATGGAATCCGTTGTTCGGACTCTTTTCATGTCGTCGCCATCGATCTCCGAAATCCTGAGCCGGAAAGACCTATCTTGGACATGAATTCCCAACCTGGTTCAACATCTGAGTCCCCATCTATGGCTCTCACTGGCACCATCCCTTCTTCACTTTTCTCCCTCACTCATATCAGCCACATTGACCTCAGTTTCAACAACTTCATGCTCTCGAAGATCCCAACCGAATTATCGAATCTCACTGGACTCACTTACCTCAATCTGTCAAATGCTATGTTTAATGATTCCATTACAACTCAGTTTGCCAACCTTACTTCCCTTACTGAACTCGACCTTTCGTGTTCGTTTAGCATCGCGGATTACTCATCTGTTTCGTCTAGTTTGTCTTCGACGATGACAATTCATTCAGGTGCTTTATATAAGTACAAAAACCGGAGCAGTCTTTTTGCATCGGATTTGGATTGGTTGCAGGGGCTGCAAAATCTTAGAAAACTGAAACTCACCGGTGTTGATCTATCGGAGGCATCTCGATCAACCCTGTGGGCTAAATCTATTTCAAATCTTTCGAAGTTGAGCTTGCTTGACATGTCGAATTGCAGTATTTATGGCGAAGTTCCAATTGAGCAGCTTCTCAACCTTGCGAGTCTGTCTTATTTGTTCATGGGTTTCAACTTTGTCGAGTCCGAAATTCCGAATAAGTTGGCCAATCTGACCTCTCTTGAAGTCCTTGATCTCAGCAAATCGAACTTACAAGGCCATGTCCCTTACCTTCCTCAACTAAAGGAACTTCATGTGGGAAACAACTCTGATCTTATGGTCAATCTGGAATCCATGTTCAGAGTCCCTTGGCCTCGATTAGAATCAATCGACGTATCATCTACTCATGTTATCGGATCCATTCCAGCTTCCATTGCTAACATCACCTCATTGGTTGATTTCACAGCATACAATTGCTTGATTCAGGGCCAGATACCTGCCTCCATGATGAACCTTTCAAGGTTAGAACAATTGTCACTAGATATGAACAACTTGACTGGTGAGATTTCAGCTTCAATATCCAATTTAAAATGCCTGCAATATCCGTCTTTGATTCAGAACTCTTTTCATGGATCGATACCTAAAACGATTTGTAGCATCTTCTCGCTTCGTTATCTAGCTCTAGCGTCCAATTCTTTTACCGGAAACTTACCGGATTGCATTGGCCAGCTTCATGATCTTAGCTACCTTGTGGTTAGCTTCAACAAGATGAATGGAACAATCCCTTCACTGTCATTGTTGTTCCGAAACTCCACTCCGGAAATGGTATGCCTTTAATCGAGTGGGCTAACGGTGAAAGTTGATAAACTACTACAATTTCCACCCAACTTTCAACCACAAATCTTGTCCCTTGATTCATGTAATTTAGGAGGCAAGATCCCAGATTTCATATCGAATCTGACCGAACTAAAATTCCTATGTTTGTCAAACAACAGTGTTAAAGTTTATGGTATTTTTGCTGTTTTAATATGCTTATTGTCCTTTTGCATGTATTTGATTATAAATTCTGA
>JBBYHM010000007.1:1761712-1842496 GCA_038381775.1 Adansonia rubrostipa | reverse complement strand
GCCATTGAAAAGTAGAGAAGGTTTCTACTTAGCCTTCAAAAGTAGTGAGAGAGGGTTCTATCTTAGCCACAAAAGATGAGGTAGAGGTTTCTATCTTAGCCTTGAAAGATAGAGAGTGTAAAGGTTATACCTTGTCCTTGAAATGAAAGATAGAGAGTGTAAAGGTTATACCTTGTCCTTGAAAGGTAAATAATTCAAGTTAGTGAATTGTGAAAATCCGAGGCAAGTGAGGCCAAGGTAGAGGACATAGGCAATTGAGGCCGAACCTCTATAAATCATTGAGTTTGCTTCTTCTTTCACTTTGCCTTAATTATTTATTTTTATTTACTAACTTGCACTCCAAAGTTTATTGTTTAGATTTCTCAATTTTATATATCAAAGTTTTAATTTACTAAAATTTTAAGAAATCAATTTAGCCCCCTCTTGATTTCATTCACCACTAAAAGGTCTAACAGAAGTCAAGAGCGATTCAACACTACAAACAGGTATAATGGAATTAGAGTAGCAAACTTTGAAAAATCACTTCAAATTCGTTCTAACTTGAAAAATCATAAACGATATATCACCGAAAGGGAATTTGATTTAAAAAAAATATTTGAAAAATCATGAAAAATCTTTAAAGGGTTAAAAACGATTTGTAGTAAGCACTAATCACTAGTCTCAGGGGTTTTGGATAGTGCATGATGAAGAAATCCATTAGGGCTCTATTCAAGGCAAATAAAAGCTCTTTGGAAAGATAATTGTCTTATCTGAGGAAAAATCAGAAAAAAATATTTTGGGGCTCAAAAATAAAATTCAGCTTATGCTGTTGCTAATAGCCAAAATAAGGCACTTTAGGTTTTTCGATTTCCCTAAACTTAAATTGGCCTTGAGATATGCAAATATTCAATCTTAAAGATTAATGGCAGTAAGTTTAAAGGCTTATTCTAGGCCCCCAGATTAGCAGGACTATTAAATGACATGTTAGCCATGCCATCCAACAATAGCATTAGAAGCTCCACATCAAGGCAATATGTCAAATGGTTTTAAGAATCGATCTAAAGGCTCACAAAAACAGAATGCATTTGGCCTTTTTGGTATTGAATCCAAGCATAAAAACATTAATTTGCCCCAATTTTGATGGATAAATGGTGGAAAACATGAACATAATTAATCCATTATTTTGGATTAAACATAGCTCATATTAGGACATTTTACAAAATCAATTTAGCACATACAAAGCAAGTTTTATTAAACATCTCATCAACTAAAATGCATGAACATTGCATCAATTATCAAGGCATAGGAAAGAAACCATCAAATGGCATAACATCTTCAAAGCATTGAAAATGATATAGATGGCATCATGATATGTAAAATGAACATGGTATAGCATGGATCATGGCATGAAAACATCAAGGCATGTTAGCAAGCACATATAAGCATTTTACCAAATAGATACTAAACTAAAAATGCTCAAGTCATGGATCATCAAGTATATTTAAAATGGATGCAAGGATGAATATATATATATATATATATGAAACTTGTAATCAAGGTCAAGTTTATATGTTCTATGAAATACACATAGCCATGCAAGGTAGGATACTTTTCATGCTACATGAGATCCGTCATGTCATGATCAAAAAGGAAATGGCAATCAAAATCAAACTTAAAAGGATAAAAATATACCTCTAAAAAGCTAACCTCTTTTTTTTCTTTTTGTATCTATTATAGCTCTTTCATTTTCTCCTTTTAATGCCACCCATTTTACTTGTTTTTTCTTCTTCCCACTGAAAATGATGTGCCTCATTCTCTATTTGGCTACTTTTATTTCCTCTCTTCTTATTAATGCCCCCCCTTTTTTTTTTTTTAAGTGTCATAAATGCAAAAAACTCTAGCATGGAGTTATCTTCATATCAAGGCCAAGATTGGTTTTCTTTAAAGTCTTTTAAACCAAAATCAATTTTAAACTTAATGGTAACATTGTAATACAAAATTCTAGCAATTTAAAGAACAATTTTTTTTTTTAGCTTAAAAATCGAAAATAAAACATGCAAAAAGTGATCAATCACTTCATCAAGATTTTAATCTAGGTTAACTGAAACAATTTTAATTCACCTAATTACTAATTAATCATGATTAAAATCAAGTAATAACGTGCTAGACCAAATTTAAAAAAAAATCAAAGAAAATAATTTTCTAAAATTTTTTAAGAAAACCAAAAAAACTAAATCAATACACCAAACAACAATTATTCATTACCAAGAATTAGCAATAATAAATAACATGTAATTAGCAAACTTAGGCTCTAATACAATTAAAAAGAATCATCTATGCCCATAGAAAAAGTTATGATAAAGAAAATAAAGATTGACATGATGAGAAAAATAAAGATTGTAAGAAAATAATACGACCACATGCTCAACAATTAACATGATGAAGAAAATAAAGATTGTAAGAAAATAACTCATAGCAAAAAAATAAAACAATAAGAAGTCAAATTTCATTAAAATCTTTACCTTGTGAAATACATGTGATTATGAAAACTTTTACAATAACAAGACTCTTCCAGATTCAAGATTGTACCTCCTTAAAAACTCATATCTTTAACAGTGGTAATGTTGCAGTAAGAAAATGGCTAAAAATGATCACGTCGAAGCTTTTATGAGATCACAAGCAATACAAGTGTATTACCTCCAATGATAATCCACATGAACAGTGTTAGAATCTTCTCAAGATTCAAGGTTTCTTTGGTGCTAGCCAGAATATCTTGATCTTGAGCAAAGGGTTTACTTGCTAATTTTTTCCCCTCTGGAAGATCAAGAATGTTTCTTGATCTAAAATAAATGAAAAAGCCAACAATAGAAAATCAAAAAAAGAAGTGGTATGGTAGCTTTTTTTTTGGTTGATTCTAGGGTTTTCTTAAAATTCGTTAAGTCACTTTCTCAAGATACTACTTTAGAAAATTAGGTTAAGCTCTTGAAGAATAATCAAGCTCATTGCCTTAAAAATGGTGCATATTAGTGTTAAATATGGAGTATTTTGATTTGAATCAAACTTTCCTAATCTAGGTAAAACACTTTTACTTAAACCTACCAAGATTGGTTCAAGTCAAACTAATAAGTGTCCTAGCCTAATTCAACACTAATTCAGCCTATCTTGAATTTGACCATGGGAAGCCCAAGTCCAAGCAGCTTGTTCAAAACAAAACCATAAGACAAGGCTAACAGTGAATTTGGCAATCCCATGATTTACATACCAAAGGTTAATTCTCAATTAAACTTTTGGCCTATGTAAAATGATTTTACTTCATGTAAATCAAATTAAATAATTATTATATATTATCTAATTCACCTTAACAATTAAGGAGCTACAATCGGTCTAGATTATGTTACAAAAACCATAATCATATGTCTACAATTAGATATTGTTTTAATACGACATTATTATCATTCTTGCAATATTAAGAAATCCAAGATTAGATTTCATAAATCAAATTAATGTCTTAATCATATCTTAATCGAAATAATTTAATTAGGTCTCATAAATTAACCTTTTATTTAATTAAGTTAAACTTATTTAAATCCCAATTTTAATCCAACTTATTCATCCTATTATGTATGACCTATTAGATTCCCAACATGTTGACAAGGAATACTTAATCTCACTTACCATGTTCATAAATCAAGAGAGGCATCTAACAATCCATCATGACCACTTAAATTTTAAAGAGTTAATTTGACCTTTTAAAAACCTTTCAATGACCAGCTTAAAATATCTCATAATGAGCACGAGCATGGTGCAATGTTTACTCATGCTTCAATCTATATTAGTTCTTATAGCTTATGGTTTAAAGATATGAATTTAAAGAAATAATTTCTCCTAAATTCATCATGCTTTGACCAAAGACCTTAATCTAATATGAATAAATATGATACATCTCTAATGTCACTAGGAGTGGTAATCCTCTCTAGATCACTCATCCACTTTTCTATCTTTCATGTCATACCCAAAATACCCCTATCTTTGGCATCACTAATTGTAACATGGTTCAGATAGAGGTCAATTTATAATATTCCCTATACAAAAGACTTAGTATCACATGTCATAGGACTAGTTATGCTACTGGCATATAAGAATATTTCTATAGACACTTATGTGACTCATACTAAATAAAGTTCTAGCATTGCCCTGTTCAAAGAACTTGTTTCCATAAAATAAACACCTATATACCATTCCTAGTACCCCTTAAAATTTAACCTATGAGATCAATTGCTTACTTTATAAGTAAGAAGATATAACATGTGCTAGTCTATAAGCATTGCCAATGGCCAATCTTGGCCATATAATGACTAGGAATAGTTTAGGAACACTTACATAAGAATCCCATAATTATAACTCTTTACAATTCCTCTACAAGGCTTTATATGTTCCATGGGCTTCATCCAATTAGTGGATTCATGATTGTTATTATGCCACTAACATGGAGGAAAAACTTGTATCACTATAATGTAGTGATAGGTTTGCATTATTGATTGTTTGCCCTATTAACCAATCTAATTGGCTCAAGATATAATTATTTACAAAAATTTGGCTTTAATGCTACTGTTGCGAAATTCCAAGCCCATGCATATCAAGATAGGCATATAATAAATTGAAAGAAACAATGCAGTGAAAATATAAACATGGAAATCCGAATTTCCTCAAGATTTTTTGGTAAAGACTTACTTGTATTTATCACACATATGATTCAAGACCTATTCAAAAACTTGTAATTTCGAGTTTGTCATTTCCCACACAAATAGCTACAATGGCATAGTCACTTTGAGATTTGTTTTTCTTTCAAAGGCCATGAGCAACTAAAGTGTGTTGCCTCTAATGTTGATCCATATGCACAACAATCAAGCCTTCCAAAGGCATGGTCATTCACCTATTCTAACAGACTGATCTTTTAATCATAATAAAAAAAAAGTAATGTCTTTCTCTCAAACTCGAAACACCCAAGAACAATTCCACGGTTTTAATCAGGTAAGAAAAAAAAAGAGGTAAGGCAATTCTATGGAAACTTGCTAGACTAAATCTTACTTGTTTTTCTTTTAGGCAAAAACTCACTTTTCTCACAAGAAAAACTATCATATTTTTACTAATGAAAAATCAAATTTTTATTCTCCATTAAACTATTTTGCTAATCACTCATAAGATGAAAAGATAGAGCTATATCTCTCATAAAATTTCTATATTTTTTTCAACAACTACAAAAAAGATGGGTTAAAGTTTAACTAACTTTAAATTCCCATCACTGGAGGAACTATTCTTCTCCAATGTATCGAGGTTTGGATCAACTTCTAGCTTTTAGAAGTTTGGTCGAACCTAGTTCTTTTTAGTGTCCTTTTTAAGTTACCTAAAGATTGAAAGAGATGGAAGCTTAATTCAAGATTATATTTTTACTCAAGATTAAACACTTTTATCTTTAAATTCCTTAGTTTAACCACAACTTTATCTTATAGTGTCATGGATAAACATATCCAACATGATGTTTGGATCAATTGTTGGTTCACTTAGAGGGAGAAGTTTGATTTACAACCAACCTCCTAGGATCCTAATTGGATTCAACCAGTTTAGTTTAACAGAATTTTATTCATAATCAAACTCCTTGCTCAAGTGAAACTTTTTCACTTAGCAAATGTTAAATCCTAGTCAAACACACGCTTTTATTGTTGGGCATAAACATAATCGAAGCAATGTTTGACTTAGTAAAATATGAGAAAATGGAAGTCAAATTCCTTGCAAGTGAGAAATTTTTCTCAGTTTAAAAAACTGCAAATTCAGCCAAAACAACTTATCTTAATACATGTCATGTCTACTTTAGACATTATCTTTGTAAAACAAGCTTATCCGTAATGTGATATCAAGACATTTTTATTTGGATTTCCCAAAACCAAATTGTCTTAATCTTAATTGAACTTATTCAAATAAGTTCTCCAAGTTTAGCATTTTATTCAACTAAATCAAACTTAGTTGAATCATAAATTTAATCTAGCGAATCATCCGATTATGTTTGACCCATTAGGCTCCTTACATGTTAGCAATAAGTATAACTTATAATCTAGTTTATTCAACATAGATTACAATTTATAAGTATATTAAGAATGGGATCAAGCAACCAATAATGACCACCTAAGTGTTGTAGAGTCAATATGACCTCTTAGAAAAAACTTTCAATAACCAATTTATCAGTTTAATTCAATTTTTTCATAAAATATCTTGAAAAAACTATAAGCATGGTGCAGTGTTTACTAGTGTATCAATCCATATTAGTTATTGTGACTTATGGCTAACACCATAAATTTAGAGAATGGTTTCTCTTAAACTCATCTTAGATTGGCTAATGAATTAATCAAGTTACACAAAGCCAAGAACAAATGAGATATATTATCAGCGTCACTGAGAGTGGTGATTCCTCTCTAAATCATTGTCCAACTTTGTATGCTTCATGTTATATCCAAAATCACTCTGTCGTAGGCATCTCTCTTATTTGGAACCCATTTGTGATCAAATCAAAGCATGACACTCTTTACACAAAATTACCTTGTATCTCTAGTTTGAGGACAATTCAAATGATTGGCATGTCTGAACATTTCCATAAACATTTGATTAACAATATCAAATAGAAATCTCACATGGACCATGTTTGATGAACTTATTCTCTAACAAGTACCTACTTTACGTGTTGCTCAAACTTCAATCTATGAGATTAATTACTTAGGTCTGAAGTAAAAAGGCTAAACATATACTAATCTTTTAGCATTACCAATGCCTTGTCTTGACAATGTAATGGCTAGGAACATTTTTAGGAACATGGCTCTAATGCAGGTGTATTTCACATTTATAACTCTTTTATGATTCCCTTACAAGGCCTTTTATGTTCCATGGGCTTAATTCAATTAATAGTTCATGATTGTCAATCATGTTACTAACATGAAGGAAAACCTTGTATCACTGATTAAGTGATAGGATGACTCTAGGGCATATACTAACATAACTTAGGCCATAAAGACAACAACCAATCTAAATTTATGTAACTAAGTAATATGGGGAAAGTTACCTAGGTTAACCAAGTTGTTCATGTTCAACCACAGTTAGACGTAACCCAAGAAAACTTTCTAAGATCAAATTGGATCTCAAAGTAGGTTAAGTAAGCTTATCAGTAACCTAATCAGGATTGGGGCAATAGAATATTCAACTAATTACATTTGTAATAGTATCCAAGAATTAGAATTAGACTTGGAAAGTTAAGCATTGGTATAAGATGTTTAAGCTTGTAATATTAAAGAAGAATAAAGTTATCTTTAGTCAATTATTTAAAAATTCCTAACCAAGAAAAAAAATATGATAGGAAAACAAGACAAAGATCTTTGCACTATTATCTAATTGAGAAGGAATTAAGCCTTGATGATATGCTTCTAAAATGTTTGCCTACAAAAAAGGCAACAAGAGTTATGGGAGAAGTAAATGAAGTTAGCTGCAGAGTTTATCAAGCTTGAAACAAAATGAAGTGACTCATAAGGAGATATGGGCATTATTGGCAAATAATAACCATAGATTGTATGATATATGCAAAAGATGCTACAAATGTCAAAAACATGTGCCAATACAAGGGGTATTGGCAGGTAAGTTTGCTTTTTAGAGGATGGGCTATGGATTTAATAAGAAGAATCTTGTCATTATCATCAAAGCAGCATGCTTACATAATAATAGCCACCGCTTCTTCCACTAAATAGTGAAAGGCTATTACAGTTTATGTTAGGAATATAAGGTGGATGTGTAAATGGAAACAAAATTGGAATCAAGACTTCGAGGTAGGATGAATCATTTTCTTCAGAGAGTTATTTGCTTCTACACAAAGTTTGCTAATGAGTTTAGACAATAATACCCCCAGGATACAATCAAGCCTTATGAGTTCTGCAACTAGCAATATTAAAAAACTCTCTCATCTCTTATTCTCTGTTTATCAAACTTTTAGAATTGTTTTAGAATAAAGATTTTGACAATCGGGGTTAGCATTTATAAGCCACCAAAAGACACAATCAAAGAGACATATCCTAATTGAGAAGTATTTCATAAACCATTGCATGGCTATAAAGATGCATTTTTCTATCTAACAAGTGCATCCATTCATTCAACCAATGCATCATTTCATCAAATAGTGCATATATACCTTTTCATCCAAAGTAATTATTGAATAGCTATAAATTTGTAATCTATCGTAAGGTACAATTAGAACAATGAAAACAATTAATCATCAAGTTATAATAAAGGTAACCAAGGAAAACATTGTTCATAGGTTCGCATTTCAAAAACTCTTACCACAAAACCAAGCGACAACTTTGACAATGATGAAGTCAAAGAATTTCTTCCAACTACGGGAGTACAGTTAATTTATCCTACTCCTTATTATGACCAGGTAAACGAACATGTAGAATCAACCATTAAAATGTTGAAAAACATAATTTAGAAAAATGATTAAAAATAATCCTAGAATTTCACATGAGTTGTTGTGAGAAGCCTTGCGAGCGGATAAGAATTTTAAGGGAAAGTTACTTCTTATGCTTTGGTGAATGCTAAGTAAAAACTCATAATTGATCTTCAATATACTTTAAACATTAACTTTAAGTCATTTTGGATTTGATTATTCAATCAATCTTATTAAACACAACATGAAAAATGAGTGTTAATTATTTTCCTGGAGGAATCCGACTCTTTTTCTCCTCTTAAAAAAAAGGTGGTGACATATATGGAATGGATCGATAAATTAATTGTCTTTTTCTTCACTTGAAAGACGGAAAAGTAATAAGCAAAGTACAACAATTCTCTGCTCATTTCTTCAGCTTGTCTTTCTTTCCGAGATATAATAGTTGGTTAATTATTATTTATATAAAACTGTGGGGGCTATCTCTTTTTTCTGACCCCATGGAACATCAGTTGAACTTGAACTCCCTTCTTAAGCAATTAGTTGATGGCTTTTAACTTTTATTTTTCAATAGATCTCAATTCTTGAATATTGATTTTCTTGGGAAGGTGCATAAGAAAAAAAATTAAAAAACAAAAAGGTATGCTCCATGGGTACTTTATTTGCATATGATAATTATGCTAATTATTATAATTAGCACTAGAATTTGGTGCATTCATGAAAGTGATTTTTTTTTAAAAAAAAATTATGTTGGTAATTTTTTAAGAATATAAAATGTAATTAGTTTTATAGGTAAAAATGATTTTTTAAAAAATATATTTTATAAACATTATAAAAATATATAATATTTTTAATTTTATATATTATTAATAATTTATTTAATTTTTAAATAATTTTATTAGTTGAATTTATGTGACTTATTTAATGACATTGAAGTCATTAAAAAAAATATTATAACTAGTACTTATAGAAAACACTCCCAAAACAAGCTGTGGGTTCATTAAAGTTCTAATATATGGTTCACGACCAAACCCATTTTCATGTTTGCCACGTGTATGATAGCAGATGCATGATATAAGCATGATGTATGATGATGGCCCATCTCTATCATTTTTTTATTTATTAAATAATAACAATTTTTCATTTACAAACTAATTTTTATCTATATGAATGGAAAATGCAAAGGACGAATTATCTACCGTATCTCTTTCAGTTCTCTCAATATGCTTTAGTGATAGCTAACCTAGTAACAGATAGCGTTACTTGGAAGTACGCCACCTAGGGGAGGGGATGTAAGTTTGGAGTTGAGAGCACCCAAAATGATGAACTTCCGGATTCGTGATTTGCGATCAAGGTCGAGCCCACCTTATTTTTCACGTCACTCCCTCTTTTCCTTTTCTTAACTCTCTTTTTTATTATTCCTCTCCCACACTATAAATATCACCCACTATAAATCCTTCTTCTTCACTATTCTTCTTCTTCTTCTTCTTGTTCTCTTTTGTGCATTGTAATATTGCAATAGATATTGTTGGATATATCGAGAGAGATATGGCAGACAATATCAATGTTAATCTGCCTCCAGGATTCAGATTTTATCCTACTGATGAAGAGCTCGTCGTTCATTTCCTTCAACGTAAGGCCACCCTGTTGCCTTGCCACCCTGATGTCATCCCTGATCTTGACCTCTATCCCTATGATCCCTGGGAACTTGAAGGTATACTTAAACTACTAACTATCAACTTCATATTTATTTTAGTTTCCCTTTTTTTTAAAAATTTTTTTTCTTTTTATAGTCAGTGTTTAATATATAGTTTAACGTTCTTGATAGGCAAAGCTCTCGCTGAGGGTAACCAGTGGTACTTCTACAGTAGAAGGACTCCAAACAGGAATACAAGCAATGGGTACTGGAAGCCAATAGGAATAGATGAACCTGTTGCTAATAGAAGCAGTAGCAAGAAAGTTGGCATGAAAAAGTACTTCGCTTTCTACATTGGAGAAGGTTCGGCTGCTATCAAAACTAACTGGATAATGCAAGAATATCGTCTTTCCAATTGTGATTCCAGCACCAGTAGATCATCTAAACGCAGAGGACATTCCAAAATAGTTAGTATATATCTCTTTGCTGCCGGTATTTAAATAATGATCGCAACATAAAATTATAGTTGTTTTCACTACCGTTTCTATTCTCATTATCTTCTATATTAATCCTAAATATTCATCACAATTCATCATAATTATGATAATATGAGGCCAATGGAGATACGCCCTGGATCACGTTTTAAATATCTGTTTGCCATATTGACTTATAATTTCCCTACTGATCAGTCTATTGTTCCTCTCTTAGTTTTGTCTTTTGTTTATTGACAGGTTTTTGTTTTTGTTTCCTTGACTTTGTAATGTTAGGATTATAGCAAATGGGTTGTCTGTCGAGTTTATGAAAGAAAATGTCCTGATGACGAAGATGATAAGGAGGATGATGATGGAACAGAACTGTCGTACTTGGATGAAGTGTTTCTATCCTTGGATGACATGGATGAAATAAGCTTGCCATGAAACCAGATGGGCGGATAATTCCATCATAAAAGCTTTATCCAAATGTAGGGAAATGGTATTATTGTAGCAAGTATTCTATACACTATATCGTACCTTGACATATATACATATGGATTACACATTCCTGGATTTTACTTTTAGTATCGAAAGAAATCATGGAAAATTCCCTGCTTATATAATTAATGTTTCCAAAATTAGTGCTTGTCTTGTCTGGGATAGTGGACCAAACATTCTGGAAGGACAGACACAAGTTATGTTGGAAAAGATTAGATTCATGAATCCAAATACAATGTGCAGGGCAGTTTTCTATTTTACATGCGTCGACACTTGAAATAAATTGCTCAAAAAATGTGTGCGATTTTGTAATTCGAAAATAAAAAGGAGAGTCGAATTCTATTTTTATTAAATATATATTTTTTACAAATAATTATATGAGGTAATAAATAGCACCCATGTGTTGTTAACCTTTTTGCTGAGATTGTCACGTGTAAGGATTATTGGGGAATAGATGGAGCCCAAACAGCACTGTGTAGCTTGGTAGGACATGGAGCAATATATTCATCCCATTCCCCTACCCCTCCCCTTTCCCCTAGTAGCCTTTTTAGCTTTTTCCACTTTGATGGTATTTGGTAGTAGTCTTGTGTCGCAATGCTAAGGAACAATATTTTTCTTGGGTGCCTACTTAGGGAAGCATTCAGTCACATATGATGCAAGCACTCACACGCTTTCCAATTATCCGACACGTGTTAATACATACATACATACAGACATATATACATATATATGTATATATGCACTCTCTCAATCTCGACTCCACTATATGTAATTAAGCACCAAAAACCAATATATATGCGCATGACGCCATGCCCTACTCTTCTTATTAATCTTATCATATTACTCCAAAATTATAGAGTTCATGAGCTCAAAAATATATAAGAGAACATAAGAACTCAAGTTTGGCTTTGTGAAATATCCAACTTAAAATTAATTGGTGATAAGTGGAGAGGTTCAATTTAAATATAAGAACACACGCAACCTATGATTTAATCGGATAAATTCATTTTAATAGGCTTAATAGTTTTTCTTTTAAGAATTAAGTGATTTAAGATTTAAATTTATGCTTTCCCATATGCTACATAGATATAAAAAAGAGTCTGTTTTATATATCATCATTGATGTTTTTAAATTTTATAGGTGGATTAAAAAATTTAAGTACTTTTTACATTGTTTTTTACAATTTTTTACTATACGTTATAAGAACATGTGTTACATGCCCTACTAAATTTGGTGGTGAAATTTTTAAATGGTATATGTTAGATAATTTTCTTAAGAGAATATAGATTAAACCCAAAATAAGAGCTATAAAATTTAATTGTTGTCCACTCTCTTAGCCATGTATAAATTGGGTAAGAGAGATGATCATTATTGTATTCCTGAGTATGAACCATGAATATATAATATCCCTTGTACAAGGCTTGTAGACTACAGCAAATAAAACAATCATGTCTTTTTTTTATTGGTAACTACTTTAATTTGTAAAGATAATTAATTTAACATTTTCATACGTACATAGGAAAAGGTATATATTAATCCTATACATGTATTAATTTGGTTATTAATAATTTTGGTTGCGATGAAGGGGTTATGTTTAATGAGACAATAGGTCCATTGCTAGCGTTATAACTCTGTTAGGTTATAAAATCATTTTGGATGTTTGTGGGTTTGGTTTGCGTAATTTAATAGAAAAAATTCAAATTGTTGTGTCTAAATTACATTAAAAATGATGTCTTTGAAAAACTTTAATTAAAAAAACATTAAAAAAAGAAATGGACATTTGCCTAAAAATGGAGGGACATCACAAGATTTATATATATATATATATATATATATATATATGTTGAACTCTCTCAACTGACCTCTAGCTATGTTTCTAGGGCTAGTGATGAAAAATGAAGCAAAGAGAGTGGGAGCAAGGGAATGACTTGAGGAGGGAAAAGAGATTAAGCAATATTATTGGACAAAACGAGAGGAAAACAACAAACACAGTGCAGTGAAGAGCAATAAGTTGAGTTGAGTTGATCATTACTCACTCTGACGAATGGTTAGCAAAAACATGGTAACTTAACACCTACAGCTATATAGGGCAGGCCATAGACAAGGGTCTCCCAGGGGTAGCCATAGATGATCATATAACAAATTCAGGAGTGCCAGGTGCCATGCTGCCATTGCATTGCACATACCATACATATCATGGTTATTGTAGGAAGAGTTTCCATTGTTCCACTTTTGCATACAACTCTCTCAGGACATATATATATATATATATATATATATAGAGAGAGAGAGAGAGAGAGAGAGAGAGAGAGATATGATTCACGCTACAACATTGGCATAGTTGAATTCTTAGTTTAAAGTTTGGGAGAACATTGTTGTATGTGATGGTTTGAAATTAATGTAATCAATGCAGAAAAAATGAAGAAATTTGGGCAAGGTATTTTTTTAAAATAAAAATTAGGATAATAATTTCATTCTTAGAAATATCATTTCCACGAATGCTTATATGAATTCAATACTACAATTCAAGAATTTTTTAAACACACATGTAAAATAAAATGAGAGTGAGAGAGTATAATTTATTTTTTAAGAGATTATATGTACAAGTTAAATAAATGTTAATAAATGGAAGTCTTTATTAAACATAAGCAATGTTCGAAAAATTTCTCCACGAATCGATATCATTTGGACAAAGAATCATTACTTTTGAAATGAAATTTTTTAATTTCCAAAACAAGTCAATTGCATAATATTTATTTTAAACCTAAGGCAAATTAAGGAAGATAATTGACTGACCTCCACAGTGAAGTCGGCTGCCATGCCTATTTTTCTCCAAAAGTTTACCAAAAGTGAGTGATCAAATTTGTACATAGGGCAATTGTTTGGGCAATCTGCTGTTCTTTTGCCCAGCAGTTGATAGCTAGGACAGTTCATTGCTTTTGTCTATTCTCATTTAAAGATTATTTTTATACTTCCAACCAACATGTTTCAACACCTATGTATGCTACATGTATTCTAAACGCTTATGGAAAGCACTTAGTAAACATTATTAATGGGAAGGCAACTGTTAAAGCGGAGCTTATGAAGAAGGCTCTTCCCGATTTGCTTATTATCCTTAAATTTGTACTAATCTTAATATGAGTAAGTTATTGTTTATGAAATGAGAAAATACTACCACTTATTCTATAATCAAATTAGTCATTTCAACCCATGCGATGCAAAAGGATTTTTTTATTAAATTCACTACAAACAAATTGCCATATAATGGCGCTGATTTTTCATTATTTACAATTAAAATTTTAATCATATGACTACCAGAGAAAGGCCTATTTTCCACAAAAAACTTCAAATAAAATTTTTTCGATGACAAATAAATTAATATTTTCGTTCAAATTTTCCTTAGAAAAAATATTAACTTTTTTTGATAAAAATTTTCGTCGAAAAAACAACATTCCATTGGAAATACTCTGTGTCACTATTCATGTACACCATGCGTGCGCCAAAAATTTTTCCAATGGAATTAATCCAGATAATTATTTAAATTAAAAATATAAAATATTTCTACCACAAGAAATGTCTTCTACCAACGGATTATTCAGTCTGAGAAGAGTTTTACAACCCATGCTTTATGGGGGGAATTTCTCACCCAAAACATTCTCGATATAATATTCCATTGAAAATGATTTAAATTTTCTGTCGGAAATAATGCCTTAGTAAAAATTTTTACCAATTGAAAGCGCTTTAGGAGAAAATTTGTCGCCTAAACTTTTTCCGACGAGAGTTTTCGTCAGAAATAACCAATGATCTGTTGGAAAACACCCTGATATAAATCTCAAGCATGCTGGCTCCTCTTCATTTTTTTTTTCACATGTTATTCGAGTTTTTTTCTCCAATTTCTCTCATTTTTTAGTTTTCTTAGGCTTTTAAGGTCTTTATTTTATAGTTTTGTTATAGTTTTCTAAGTATTTTGCATTTAGTACTGTTTTTATGATTTTTTATTTTTGTTTTTGCAGGGTTTGTACTTGATGAAACATATATATTTCCAGATATATTGGTATTTTACTATTATAATTAAGTTGTAAATATGATTTAAATTAAATTGTTGTTGATAGTTGCATAATAATTGTTTTAATCATTATTGTATATATATTTGTTGTTGATACTTGGTTGAATCAAATTATTGTAGTTATATATATTTGTTGTTATTACTTAGATAATATAATTTATTTTTTTGAAAAACAACTTGAATAATATAAATTTTTGAACCAAATTGTTGTGGATATAATTTTTAGGATATGTTTCGATTATGTGGTAGTTAGATTATAATTAAATAATATAATTTATTTTTTTATATGTAGTTAATTTAAAGAAATATAAATATTTAATAATTAGGGTTATTACTTTAATATTTTTGTCCTAAAGTGCCGAATGCGAATCTGAAACGCCAGACTTAAATAAATAAATTTTACTTTCTTATATTAGGATGAGAATTAATTTGTCGGATGAATTGCATATCCAGCTTAACCCTAAATGCTAATCATAAAATGACTAAATAATTCAGAGTCGCAACCAATCTAGTTTTGGCTAGTTGAGATTGGTCACTTATTAGAGTTTGTATTTTAAGGATTACAATACCATTAAAAACATGCTCCAAGGTCCACATTTGTACCATAGTTCACATTAAAATTCATGAGTCGATTACAATCATGAGTAAGGATTAATCTCTCTCATGACGTTTGAAAATCAGTACCTCTTAATTACATGCTAACTAAAATCTCGATAATGATTGGTTTTTTTTTTATATTTAATTATACTTCCCCATTTTTTTAAATTATTTAAAATCCATATTATTTTTCTCATCTTAAGCAAATTTAAATTTTATATTTTTTTGAAAATCAAAATATTTTTCACACCTTTTTGAAAACCTGAAGAAATACGAAAGTTTTATTTTTTTGAAAAAATTGAGAAATTTCGATTTACTTGTTTAAAAGAGGTATTCCATTGTCTTAATAATCGATGAGGTAACTTCCATACATTGAAAGCACACCTATAAAATATTTTAACTCAAGTATATTGCCTTTGATTTTTGAAAGAAATATTATCTTATAAATAACATATAAACATATTAAATCAAAAGCATAACATCATGAAAATGACTCTAAAGTACATACATAAAATTGTAAAGTGATCCTTTGATTATGGAAAATAATCTAAATAGACCTAATATGTATAGACATTATGGAATGATCCCCATATCATAGAAAATGATTTAAATGCATAAAATTTGCAAAATAACTCCTAAATCATAAAAAATGACTTAAATATCTCTAAAATACATGAGATTGCATGAAAGTCCATGGATCATGGAAAATGACCTAAATGACCCTAACATTCAAAAAATTACACAAAAGTTCCTAGATCATGGAAAATGACCTAAATGACATTAAATTACATGAAATGACATAAAAGTCCCTAAGTCATTAGAAAATGATTACATGACATAAAAATTCATGAAATTGCACCAAAGTCCCTAGATCATGAAAAATGACTAGAATGGCCTAAAAATGTATGAAATTGCATAATAGTCCCTAAAACATGGCAAATACTAGGATGACCCTAAGATGCATGAAATTGCATAAATGATCCTAAATCTTAAAAATTTACTAAAATGACCCTAAGATGCTTGAAATTTCATGTACGATCTTAACTCATGGAAATTTACTAAAATGACCCTAAGATGCATGAGATTGCACGAATAGTCCTAAATCATGAAAATTTACTAAAATGATATTAAAGTGCATGAAATGATATAATAATTTCTAAATCATAGAAAACGACTTAAATTACCTAAATGCATGAAATTATATAGTAATCTTTAATATGCATGAAAACATTATAAAAAATGCAGAATGGTCTTTAAAAGCTTCTAACATTGCAATTACACCCATAGTCATTTTATTTCAACAATAAACATACAAGTATGGTGCAATACATGATTTTTACTTCTCAAAACACCGCATTAACATGAGCATACTTAGAGTTACTGCTATGCATGATGATGTTGTCATAATCATAATATATTAATGAAAAATGCATGGACATGTGCATCAAGATAATTACATAAGAAAATGTCAAATAGAATGCATGTCATATATGATTTTAAAGAAAAATAGCCCATCAACAATAACATATGAAAGTACACTAACATGCTTGGTGATGTTGACATGATCATGGTATTTTCATGGAAAATGCGTCAACAGGGAATGATAACAATAATGCATGAAAAGAACATAAAATGCAAGTATCATACATTGAATTACATATAAGTAGCATGAGGAGCCACAATGAAGTTACATCATAAAGAAAACTTCAAAAAAGTCACATAAAAAACTAGAAAACTTGGCACAAAACATTTGAAAATCAAAATTTCTTAATGGAAAGATGGGTTTTCAAAAAACTTTTAACAAAAATTAGCAAAAAGAATTAAAAAAAAATTTAAAGATCGTAACTTAAGATTTGGCCATAAACATGGTTTTCACACCTTTAGCTAAAATCATCACTTAAGCATGGTTGAAGATCCTTAAGCTCATATTAGATGAAAAGAAAAATGATCAAAAACAAAATAGAAAACTAATGGAGAAACCATCTTAGATCAAACTTGAAAAACTTTCTTTTTCTTTTTCCCTTTTATTTTCTAGTTTTTTCTGCTAAGAACCAATTCTTTCCTTTGTTTTGATGACCAAAGGGCTAAAAACCTTCCTTGGTGAATTCCCATGATCCCCATGCACTTCCACCACTTTTTTAATAACTCTTCTAAGCTTGTTTACAAGTAACCATTTAACCCTTTAGGTGATCTGATCAAAGGCTAAAACCCTCTTAAATGTAGCATAATTTTAGCTAAATTTGGTGGGAAAACTCAGATGCATGGCTTCAAAGAGAAACCCCTAGTCAATATGGCCATAAATTGTCTTAATACAAGAAAAAGGTTTTAACTTTAACTCAAAATAGCCCTCCATTGCAATTCAGCTGAATTGGACTCAAAATAGTTAGAAAACAATCAAACTAGATGTCGTTTAGTTTCCATGCATGATCTGAGCATTAATCTTATTTATCCTAAGCTCATTTAAGTTTCAATGGCTTAATCTATCTAGGTGTTTGATGCCTATGTTTCAATATAAAAATGTTTGTGAAAGACCTCTTGTAGTTATAAAGTGTTCCAAGCCCATTAGAAAAGTAAAATGTAGGAAAACTTCGGTGAAAAAGCTTATTCATGATGAAAAATTTATACAGTATTGATATATTAGTGTTTGTCTTGATACAAGTGCTTTCTCGGAGCCAAAAAACCTAGAAAACTTGACATTGTATTGAGACAAGACACTTTATATTGATACGATGTGCATTGTATCTATACAGCATGGCCTACACCAATACACATGCATGTTCCAAGTTTGGAATAATCAAAACTCAATAATGTATCGCTACATTAATGAAATGTATTGATATATTTTTGTGAAATTCATGAAAATGAAATTTTTTTCATTTTTCAATACAACCGCTAGGAATTTGAATCCCTCTAAAAAAAATTTGCTTGGCATCGTGTCACTTATAATGCTTGGTGATACAACACCCAACAGTCATCCTTTAAGATGTCAAAAATTGGTTAAGGAAGAGAGATAGGTGCATTTCAACTAAAAGTCTCTAATTAGACATGGTTTGTTTGAAAAAAAGCTTAGACAAAATTAAATGACTATAATTTTGATTTAGGGTTAAATATCTACAATGTCAAAAAATTAATGGTTGTAGGCTATAGAACAACTAAATAGTTATATTTTAATTTATTGATTATAAAATTACCCATTAAATAATTAAATTATTCAGCTTTCCTAGTAAATAATTAAATAATTTGCTTTTTGAATGGTTAATTAAATAATTTGCATTTTAACTTAAAATTGATACATAATTAATTAACTAATATATACTATATTTTATGCAGGTTGTGAAAAATGGATAAATCCCGGATGCATAATTGATTGGGTGCTTAATAATGAGTATTTGAATTGGGTGGAACAATTTTTAGCTCTTACATGTGGTAATAGTGACAGAAGATATAGTAGAATTACATGTCTTTATGCTAGGTGTCAAAATAATCAAATTATAGATGTTGATATGGTACGTCAACATTTTTATTGTAAAGGTTATCATTCCAATTATGGAGTTGAGGATGCACATGGCAAAATTCATGAAGGTTAATCATTTAGGACTTATGATTATGAAGTAACCATAGTGTTGATGCTAAAATAGATAATCCTTATGCTAGAATAGTTGTGGATGCTTCTAATACGAATGTTAACTTCGGTGCTAATATGAACTTTGGAGGTAATGTTAATATTGATGAGACCATGGGTAAGAATGAAAAGACCAATGTGAGGCTTGGAAAATTATTATTCTTTATTAAAAGAAAGTTGAGGAGCCATTGTGGTTGGGATGTATGCAACATGCAACTTTATCTACTGTCTTATAACTGCTAAATGTAAAGTCATAATTTAACTTCAGTGAATCGTGTTTCAATCGATTATTGGTCATTATGAAAAGAATGCTGCCATAAGTCGATAGGCTGCTCAAGAATTTTTAAAGAATAAAAAAGATGGCAAAATTTAGGTTAGATAATGTTGAGATACATTCTTATCGAAATAATTGCACGTTGTTTTATGAGGAGTCAGCCATGTTGACGTATAGTTTGATGTGTGGCCATCATCGATATAAACCAAAAAAGTACTAATTATTGTTCTTCTTTACTTGCCATTTATTCCGAGAATATAAATGATATATATGTCAATGGTCACTTTTGAACTCATGACACGACATGCTTATACTTGAAAAGATGATGGAATGTTAGTGCACGCAATTGATAGGCAGGTGTAAACACCTAATTTTGTCCAAGTCCGCTTCCCTGTCAGTCCAAAAATATCTAAGATACAAATTAGTTCTTTGTCCTAGTAGAGGTAAATTTCCTTTAGGTAAAATGAAGATTTTCAAGACCTATTTAATTCTGCTTAAATGACCACAAACGAATGTGACAAAATTAGCATCTTTACATAATAAACTTCGTATAAAAAACAAATATCAAGGTAAAATAATTAACTTTTAACTTCATAATTTTGAACTTTTGAAATTTGTTATTACAGATGTTATCATGATCAAATTTCCTATTTTTAGGTATTTTTCTAGAATTTTTTTGTTAAATTTGAGAAGTTAACCTTCGTATATTTTTACTAATACCAATGTGGTATTTATGTCGATATGCACTCTGAAAAATCATGAATATTCAAGAAAAACTTCATACTAGCATTTTCTACCATGAGGTATCAACTTGCAAATTTAAGGACTCAAATTTGAATTTTCCATAATACCACGAGTATCATACTTGTGAAATTTTTCGGTAAGAATTGTTTTGGATTTTTAGTTTTCACCTTTATTATTTACATAAATTAATATTTTGATTAATGTGTTGGATAAAATTTATTTTTATAAAATTTGAATATATTTTTGAAATTTTTTTTGTTTTTAAAATATGAAGTTTTCTACTCTTTAACTTTATTGGGAAGATTTTTCTATGTTTACAATTTTTAAAATTCTTCAAATATTATTTTTTAATTCATATTAAAGCAGTTTTGAAATATTCATTTTATTTTATGAGTTTTGCATTTTCTTTCATAATTTTTCTATTTTCAAAATATCGAGTTTTCTATCCCATAAACTTTTCTAATAGGATTTCTCTAAGTTTATAATTTTTAAAGTTCTTCAAATATCATTGTTGAATTCATATTAATTCAATTTGTAAAAATTCAAATTATTTTATGAGTTTTGTATTTTTTATATATAACAATTTTTCCCATAAAGGTTTTTCTTATAAAATTTTATGAGTTTGCTATTTTTAATGTTTCCTTATTGTACATAAAAATTTATTTTGTCATAATTATACTGATCATGTGAAATTTTATTTTAAATACATAATTTTTAGTTTTTACAATTTAATCCTTTTAACTAATTTTTGCAGTATAATTTTACATATTATACAAATGTCTTAAAAAATTCTTTGGACATTGATGATGTCATGGATAACATAAATCCACTAAAAGACAAATATAATTAATTTAACCAAAATCAAAGAAAAAAATCAAAAAATAAAATAAATATCAAATAAAAGAAATTAAGTAATATCTTAGAGTTCTCTAGGAACTATTCTGCCAAATGCTACTTTCATCTAGACTTGCCCAAGGGTTGGGCTCCCCGCCCAAGCCCGAAAGCTCGCCAAATATTTGAAAGGGTTTGGACAAAAATATTAGGCTCGATTAAAAAATGGGTCGGGCCTTGAGTCCAACTTTCAAAGCCCAAGCCCAGCCTCACCTAACCCATTTTACTATTACATTTATATATATTTATTTTATATTTTATGTATTATGTAATTTTTGTCATATAAATAATACATATATATAATATTATAGTGTAAACTTTAAAAATTAAGTTAAATTATTTATATTTATAAACTTAATAAAAGAAAATTATTAAATTAATAAAGATTAAATTTTTTAAAATATATTTTTAGAAAAATTATTACAAAAAAATATAATATGGGCAGGCCTAAACGGGCTTAGACTATCTATTTACAAATATGAGCGGGCTTAGGCAAAATTCGAGGCCCACATTTTCGGGCCAGGTTAGGCTTAGGCAAGCATATTTAATATTAATACCATACTAAAGCCCAGCCCGAATCCGACCTAGCCCAGCCCATGAGCATGGCTACTTATACGGGATGGTTTTCTTAATTTGGGTCTTTAGGTTGGATGAAGAAAAAGCAAAGAAAAAACATAAAAATACTTAAATCTTCAAGCTTTTCTAAGGTTAAATTTCTTGCAAAAATTCTTAATTTTGGCTCATTTCTTTTTTATTCTTCTTTTTGAGGAGCCAAATGAATACTTATTTTCATGAATTTTGATTCATGTTGAAAGGCCAAGTATGATGGCTATGATTAACGTTTTTTATTTTGATTGCTGTAGTTAATATTTATTAGAAATAGTTTGATTTTCTTTTGATTTATTTGCGTGTGTTGATATTATATTATTATTCTCATGTAAAAATTTTTATGTAATTTTTCTTAATATTTTCAAGTTGTTTTATATTGATTTATTCATTATTTTTTATGTTTTTATGTTTATTCATTCTTAGTAAAAATTCTAACATGTATGTGCACTAATATTTGAATTGAATGTGATCAAAAAAATATTTTTTTGGCTAAAAAATACATGTTGGCCTAATCATGTAGAGTTGATTTTGTGATTTATTCTGCTTATTTTGTACAAATGGAAATCTCAAGGACTAAATAGCAAAAATTATAAAATATTTTCTATGGCCATCCAAGCTTGACCTATCGCTTGTAGATGTGTTTTTGTACATAGTTTAACATTTTTTAATGTGTTTATGCATTTTATACCATTTTGGGGCCACTTTATAATTTTAGAAAGTTTAAGGACTAGTTTGCAAAATGTGGAAAAAATTTGTTTAAAGGCCATAGGTATTTGTATGAATCATTTTCATTATCTTTGGTGTGGTTTTTGTGATTTGTTATGATGTATTTGGTGTTTATTTATGATTTTCTATTATATAGGGACTAAATTGCAAAAATGAGAAATTTTGTTTCATGACTATCCAGGCTTGGCTGATTGCTTTGTATACTTGTGAAAGTGCTTCCATGTTTATTTTGATATGTATGAATATGTTTTATGCATTTTCTATCATTTTGTGGCTAATTTGTAATTTTAAAAAGTTTAGAGACCTATTTGAAAAATTACAAAGTTTTTGTTCTAAGGCCATAGATACTTGGCCTAATTTAGTATATGATCTTTGGTATGATTTCCATAATTTTTTGTGATGAATTTCATGTTTTAATTATGATTTTTATTTTGTATAGGGACTAAATTGCAAAGTTTGCAAAGTTTAGGGACCATTAAGAAAAATTTTGCATTTTGGACTTAATATGATATTTTTGACATTTTAAAAATATTTCTAACATTCCTATGGTCTTCTATAGGGGTGTAAAAATTATTAGAACTTTTTGTATTCTTTCGATTTTCCATTAGGGTACGAAATGTAATTTTGAAAAGTTTAAAGACCTATTAGCAATTTTTGCATTTTAGGTCTATCTTTTGTTTAAGTTTCCCATGGAGGGTATAATAGTCATTTCATATCATTTTGAGTCCTCTAAGTTATCGAGATACTTATAGGTCAAAGGTATACTTTAGGGGTGTTTTACTAAGTTTTTTAGAACCAAGTCCTATGTGATCACCAGGATACTTATAAGTTAAAGGTGTACCGTAGGAATATGTTCATTTATTTATAATGTCATCTAGCCCTTTTAATTACTAGGATACTTAGAAGTTGAAAGTATAACTTAGGGGTATTTTATTAATTTTTCTAGAATCGAGTCCTATGTGATCATCAGGATACTTATAAGTCAAAGGTGTCAGTAGGAGTAGGTTCGTTTATTTATGATGTCATCTAGCCCTTTAGGTTACTAGGATACTTTTAAGTTAAAAGTACACCTTAAGGGTATTTTAGTAATTTACCCTAAAACTAAATCCTTTAGGGTCATTGGTCTAGACAGCTAATTTCGTCCGGGTCTCTATTTCAATAATCCTGAATATCCGAGATCGAGAACTTAAGGGCCATCCTCATTGAGAACGATCTTTTTAAGATTAACAAGACATTTTCAAGACCTTTTTAGTCATAATTTAAATTACTGTAAGTTCACGTGACGAAAAAGTTATACTTTGATCTCTAATTTTAGATATACAAGATGAATATTAATGAAAAAATTACTTTTAATATTTTCTTGTCAAAATTTTGAAATCTACTTCAACAAATATTATCGTGGTCAAATTTTCATTTTTAGGAATTTATTGAGAATTTTCATAACTTTGGGGAGATTCTCTATTGTATATTTTTATTGATATCAATGTAATATTTATGCCGATACTCACTTTGAAAAATCATAAATATTTTTTGAAAATTTTTTCCAATCCAAAATACAAAATTTTTGTTATCTGTAAAATTTTTGGTATAATTTTCTGGAGTTTTTAATTTCAAAATTCTTTAAATAATCACATTTAACCATCATTATCAGTTTTTAAAATTTCATTTATTTGTTATAAATTTTAGGATTTTCCCTATTTTTTAAATACAAAATTTTTTGCTCTATAATTTTTTTTGAGGAATTTTTCCAAATTTATAATTTCTAAAATTCTTCAAATATTATGGTCTAAATAATATTAAATAAGTTTTGAAAAATTCATTTTATTTTATAAGTTTTGCATTTTCCTTTAGAATTTTCCATGTTTCCAAACTATGGAGTTTTCCACTCCGTAAACTTTTTGGCAAGATTTCTTGATTTTATATTTTCTTTTTTAAAATTCTTCAAAATATTGCTTTTTGATTCATACTAAACTAGTTCTGAGAAATTCATTTCATTTTAGGAGTTTTACATTTTTTAGAATTCTCTTTGTTTTCGTGATAGAGAGTTTTTTTACTTCGTAAATTTTTTGGGAGGATTTTTCCTAGTTCGTAATTTTGAAAATTATTCAAATATGATTATTTAATTCATAGTAAATCAGTTTTGAAAAATCCAATTTATTTTATGAGTTTTAGAATTTTTTTCTCTACCAAAATACAGAGTTTTTTACTTCGTAAATTTTTTCTGTGGGATTTTTCTCAGTTAATAATTTTTTAAAATTCTTCAAATATTGTTATTTAATTCACAATAAATCAAGTTTTCAAAATTCAATTTATTTTATGAATTTTACAATTTTTTACATATAAAATTTTTTTCGGTAAAGGTTTTTCTCGTAAAATTTTATAAGTTTGCTATTTTTAATATTTTTTCTTGTACATAAAAATCATTTTTATCATTAGATTAAATTAAATTGATCATATAAAATTTTACAATTTAGTCTTTGTATTTAACTTTAATAGTATACTTTTACATATTATACCAATATCTTCTAAAATTCTCTAGACTTTGATGATGCCATGCATGACATCATCCACTAAAAGACAAAAACAATTAATTTAATTTAAATCAAATCCATCAAAAAGAAATCAAATCAAAAGTTAATAAAAAATTAAAAAAGAAAAAAGAAAGTTTCCTAGAAAACTCTAAGAAAACTACAGCAAAAGGAGTTCATAACCACTTTCTTGGCCAATTATTCCATCTTGAAAAACTATGGGAGAAGTTTCATAAATTGCTAAGGATTTCCATGGCCAAATTTACCTATTTTTCTTAAAATTTCTCATGGGTTTTAAGCTTTCAAGCCTATTAAGGTAATTTCATGTAGAAATCTTGTAAATTTTGCATGTTTCCATCATTTTTCTTCTTTGTTGTGAGTCAAAATCATGTTAAGCTCATGGATTTTCATCCATGTTGAAAGGCTAACATGTTGACAATGAACAATTTTCTATATATTTGTTGTTATATCTAATTTTTTTTAGTTAAAGCTTGATTTTTTTAAGAAATATTGTTGTTGATGATGAAATGTTAGTTGTGTCATACATATGTGTTTATGTTTATATTGTTATTCTTAATATTTTCATGTTATTACATTGATTTACATATTCATATATTTATTTTTTATGATTTTATTTTTGTCTTCGAGTTGATGATATTTATTCATGGTTGTTTTCATGATTTTGTGTTGAGAAAATATTTAATGATAGCTTGTTTTTCTCACTTGGCTGAATTTAATAGGAATTTATGGTGATGATTTTTATGCTTACTTTTGCGTTGATTTTAAGATTTTTAGATTGTTTTGCAATATTAAGAAATTTAGGCATTAAATTGCAAAAATTTTTAATTTTTTTATATATATCATTCTTGATGGCTGAAACTTCCTCGCACCATGGAAAAAGTGTTTTAGGCATTTTCAAACATATTTTACAAATTTTTACATTTTAGGGACTATTTTGTAATTTTAGAAAATTTAAAGGCTAAATTGCAAAAATTGAAAATTTAGGCTTTATGGCCAAAAATGCTAGGTTGAACACTCATGTATATTCTTGTTATGATTTTTATGTTAATTTTTTTTGGTTTGATAATTTGTCATAGTGTTTTGTGATATTTCATCATATAGGGATCATTTGTAATTTCACAAAGTTTAGGGACTACTTTGCAAATAATAGAAAATTTATGTTTTATGGTTAAAGGGTTTGGTCGAAATCTTCATGGATAACTTGGAAACTGATTTTGTGCATTTAATATCATGTTTTAGGTATTTTTCACACTTTAGGGGTCATTTTTTAATTTCACAAAGTTTATGGACTAGTTTGCAAATAATAGAAAAATTTTGTTTTAGGTCAAAGGGTTTGGCTAAAAGCTTCATGGATAACTTGGAAACCGATCTTGTGTATTTTAGATCATGTTATAGGTATTTTTCACACTTTAGGGATCATTTTATAATTTTGCAAAGTTTAAGGACTAGTTTGCAAATAATAAAAAATTTTTGTTTTATGGTCAAAGGATTTAGCCGAAAGCTTCCTGGATGACCTAGAAACTGATTCTGTGTATTTCAAATCATGTTTTAGGTATTTTTCACACTTTAGGGGTCATTTTGCAATTTCACAAAGTTTAAGGGTTAGTTCGCAAATAAGAAAAAAATTTTGTTTTGTGGTCAAAGGTGTTTGACCAAACCTTCATATGGATGTTCTTCATGACTTACATGCTAATTTTTACCTGATTAATTATGTTTTGTGATGATTTAGGTTGTTTTTTTAGGCACGTAAGTGTAAAATCAAAAAAGTTTAGGGACCTTAGGGAAATCTAGCCTTTTAGGACAAAATGGTCATCTTTATCATGAAATCATCCACTTCGATTGTTTTAAATACTTTTAGCATTCCATTGGTCCTTCCATGGGGTGCCAAGCTATTAAAACCTTTCATATTCTTTCGGTTCTCTATTAGGATAAGAAATATAATTTTTTTTTGAAAATTTAGGGGGCTTAATGGTATTTTTGCATTCAAGGTTACTTAAAATCTAAATTACAAATTTAGGGTATTTTGGGCAAAAAAATTTTTAGCCTTCTTAGTCAATTTAGGACTAATATCTAATTTTGAGAAATTTAAGGATCCATTAGCAATTTTTGTACTTTAGGTTATTTTTATGATCTAAATTACCTATTTAGAATAAAAATCATCATTACTTGTTTCTTCTTGTCCTTTAGGGTTACCATGATACTTTCATGTCAAAGGTATAACCTAGGGGTTTCTTGGTAATTTCACTAGAATCGAGTCCTAGGTAGTCATCGGGGTGCTTTTATGCCAAAGATATGCATTTAGGATAGGTTCAACCTTCCATAATAATTTTTATGTCGTTTGAGATTATCAAGATACTTTCATGTTGAAGGTATACCTTAAGGGTATTTTGGTAATTTCATTATAACCACGTCCTAGGTAGTCATCGGGGTGCTTTTATGCCAAAGATGTGCATTTAAGATAGGTTCAACCTTTCATAATCATTTTCATGTCTTTTAGGATTACCATGATACTTTTAGGTCGAATGTATACCTAGGGGCATTTTGGGAATTTCATTGGAACTAAGTCCTAGGTACTTGTCGGGGTGCTTTTATGCCAAAGATGTGCATTTAGGATAAGTTCAACCTTCCATAATTATTTTTATTTTCTTTTAGGGTTATCGAGATACTTTTATGTTGAAGGTATACTTAAAGAACATTTTGGTAATTTCACTAGAACCGAGTCCTTGATAGTCATCGGCGTGCTTTTATGTCAAAGATATGCATTTAGGATAGGTTCAACCTTCCATAATCATTTTAATGTCCTTTAGGATTACTGAGATACTTTCATGTCTGAAGTATACCGCATGGGCATTTTGGTAATTTTGTTTTAGAACCAAGTCCTATGTGATTACTAAGATACTTTCATGTCAAAAATACACATTAAGAATAGATTCATCATATCAGGTTATTTTTAGGTCATAGAGTCCATATTTTTAATAATAAAATTATTTTTATAATTAAGTAATATATTTTAATTAAATTAATACGTAGGATTTCTACCAGAATATGTGAGAAATTTTATGGATTATTTTAATAGCGAGATATCCTCTTCAAATAGGAAATCATGATTTTTCAATTTTCATAAAAGTAAAACCTTTTGTACTCCATAGGTTTTTCAACAGGGTATGAAAGAGAATAATAAAAATATTATGGTTCTCTTATTTCTCTGAGAGGGTATGGAAGAAATTGAGATTTTCCAAAGCATTAAAACTCAATTTTCTCAGAAAAATAAATTTATTTAATAAAATATTATGGAAATTATAATTAAATACTAAATATTGAAACCAAATAACAATCAAAATTTACGTTAACACATGATTAATAAGGTACAGATTATTGGGCATTACGAGAAGGTCGATCCTTACTTATGATTTTAGCCGACTCCCAAATCCTTTAATGTGATCTCTGGTATGAGCGCAGACCTAAGAGTTTGTTTTTATGGGTTTCGTATTCCTTAAAATATAAACTCCGATAGGTTTTCAATCTCATCTGGCCAAAATAAGATTGGTGGTGACTCCAAATAAATGGTTGTTTCATAACGACTATTTAAAATTATATCGGGTGAACGATTCATCTTGACAACTCAATCCCCAAACATGAAAAATGAATAATAATAAAATGGCCCCAAATAAAAGAAAATAATGTCATATAGATAAATATAGAAACAAAGGGATACATTCGCTATTTTAAGTCTAGCTGGTTAAAATTCATATCCGGGCCATGTTGCGCAGCTTGGCAACTCCACTGGGAAATGAACCCAGAACTTTGGTTAGAGAGTCAGGCCTAAAATTAATTACATGTTATCAAATTTTTGATTAATTTGGTTTCAACCAAAATTTAACTATAATTCCTAATATTTTCAATTTTTTTATTTGTATGGATATTTCGATATATACTGTTCATATTTTTCACTAACACTCTTGTTCCCTTTGCAACATTATTTCTAAGGGAATTTCATAGGGGGTTTTATTATTTTTGAAAGTGTCAAGTCATAAAAGGTAAGTTGTTTCCCCACGCACACTGTGCACAGGCAAATGCATTAAATTCTCTTCCACATAATAGAAGGGTTTGCCTTCTGAGGTGTTAGCCTCTGTCTGGGCTAGTGAAAAGCCTACCGAGTGTAAATTCCTATGCTTGTCTGAGGTGTTAGCCTTATTTTGGGCATAGAAGATACTCCCACTTGAATTGAACCCTTTTCGACATAAACCCATGATGGGTAAAGATTAGGGTAACTCGTCAGTTCTTTCTGGACTCGAGGATCAATTTGAGAACCTATTTAGATGTCTAACCCAAACCTCATGTAATGAGTTATAGGAGACTTACCTCATTAGAACCATACTCGATTCTAGTAATTAACAAAGTATGTACACATGGGGGAACACTTCTAAACCTTTACTCTCGCAATTTGATTTTCTTGATATTAATAAGTGCCTGTTATGTTATTATGATATGTTTTATTCTCATTAACTTGTTATATTACAAAGGAGTTTTTGGCATCACATTTATATATATATATATATATATATATATATATCCCCTAGAATCTTGTAAATTCATTCATGCATCTACAAAGTTCACATTCTTATATATTCATGCATTCATAATTTTTGTAATGTATTAATGCATTTCATTTATTGTATTTCAAAGATCAAGATATGGGAGATAATTTAGAAGCAAGGGTCAGCACGTTAGAGTTCATCTAAGAAAAGTTCAACCATGAAGTCTGTGGAACAAAAAATCTACTCGATAGACTAACAAAATGATTAAGGATTTACTTGAAAGAAAAAATCATGGATTGGAAGTATTAGAATACAAGGGAAATGAAATGATTGCGAAGATAACTTTCTCGAGCTATTTGCTGGATTTTTTAAATATAGGATTAAAGAAATGAATAAAAAAATGAATGATTAGGGTTTTCAAATATCCCTTAGAAGCACTAACATAGTTAGGAAAATGTAATATTTGCAAGAGCATTTCTTTTTGTTACTTTGCTTTTGAATCTTGTAAATATGGCTATGTATGCCCACAATCAATGGATAAGGTAGAGAATTTCCATCAATGGAACAATGTTGTTGAATTATGACTTGAATTCATTAGATTCTTGCTTTTGCAGTAATCTCTATGTTTAATACTTTGCTAACTATCTGACATGCAATCCATCTTATTAAATATCGCCCTATTTACTTAGTTATTCATTAACTCATTCATATATTTGTTCATTCATTGTGTTCATTCATACATTTCTTTTTTCATTCGTTGACGTACATACATGGATGATAATGAAGGTTACTGTTAACAAGATACATGCATATTCATGCAAACTGATTTAAGTTCTTTTTCCCATTTTCAAGGTGGAAAACACAAATCACTAAATGAAAGATACCGTACAATAGGAAGAAATACAAGAACAAATTAAAAGTACAATGGAACTACTCAAGATAAGAGAGCTAGTTCGCCAACAGCCAGAAGTATCATCAATGCTTCTGTTGGCATATTTGGGGAAGTACCAGTTAATGTTTAAGATGCACAAATAGCAAGTTCATAAAATATACAACCAGTAAGCACTCAAAACACTTTCGCACTAGCCATCAGCATAAATATTGGCACCCTCACAAAGGGTAGATACAAGAATTGCTACACAAAAAAATTAGCGAGCCTTAACCTTAACAAGAAAAAGGGTCTGCGCAAAAGCAAAGCCATGACTAAACAAATTTACAAATAGTCCCATATCATACTAACACTTTTACTAGGGTTCTAGAAGAGTGCAAGATGGAAGACAACCACCTCAAACTACTCAATCTTTAGGGAGCCAGTCCCATAATACATATTCTTGTTGACTGAGGGGCAACAGATAACATTTGTGGGATGAAAAGTCATTCACAGCCGATAGAAGCTAGCATCATAAGAAGTCAAGAAAATAAGGAAATCCATTCGTACAATGTCCTCAACCCCAACTTTTCATTGTTCAACAACCTTAATAGAATCAGATGATCTCTACTATTCTAACAAAACTTGGAAAACTCCCTACACAAGGTCGTATAATTCAAGCGTTAGGGTGTAACACTTTTTATCTAAGGATTTCATCAACAAATGCATGTTGTTCAATGTTAAGATAATTTGGAGTATCTGCATGGTCGGTGGGAGATATAAGCTATTGTAAATTCCAACTTGAATTACTTGGACGATTCTTTGCCATGCAATGAGTTTTTAGATTTATCTTCTCTACTAAGGAATTTAGTAAAGAGTCATATAGTGATTGTCCTCGCGGCATGACTGAGATGACAAGAAATAACCATCCATCTTATGGAATTCTTGATTTTGAGAATTAGAGTTTGATGCACCTCTTAATATTTCATCAGCTGACCTATAGTTCAGCCCTCGAGGATGCTAATTTTGTGAAATTCTAGAAGCTGGCGGATGACTATTAAAGCTGATTGATCTATGAGTCATTGACCTTATGGTAGTATGCCAATCAAGGGCAATTTCTATCTCAACTTTAAAATTTTGCACTTTTCTTATGAAATGAATTTTGATTTCTAAATATTATGCTTAGTTCACTGACCATGAATTTTTTTTATAATGATTTCCAATATTTAGGATAATGAGAATATTTTGAAAAAATTTTGTTTGGTAGGTGATCACTATTAGTTTAAGGTCTCTCAGAAAGGTCCTTCATTTCTATATAAATAATTCTCTCAAACATTCAACTCTAGACCTTTCTCCAATATAGACTTTCTCTACCCAAATATTCTTTTCTATGGATTTCTTGAAGGTCAAACAAATAGGTTATGCTCCTAAAAGATTTAGATGTTGATAGTTTGACATGTGTTAAAATAATGATAGTAATTTTGAGATTTCCCTCATTTCAATAATCTTTTTCCATAATTTTCATGAAACCCATCCAAATCTTTAATTCAGGAAGAATAAGAGTGAACATAAGCCAAAATCTCCTTTTCCTTTTTGATAAGACCTTTTTAAACCAATTCTTGATACATAAGATATGAGATCTGAGATCTTTTCCAAGTTAATCTGATTTTTTTCTTAAAGGCTCAACCAATCATTGATGGCTATGAAACCAGTCAAACTGAAGGGCATATCTTAAGCCTTTATTGAGTGCGACATCATGTTGTTAAAGTATTCAAAATGATTTTAGAAAGAAATAACCCTTTTTTCTAGTGAAACGCTTGCCAGTTGAAATGGTTGTGTTTGAAATAAAAAATAGCCTTCTTTCTCTATCCCTTCCCAAATATAGAAATTATTCTTTTTACAATCCCCTTTGAGCCTGATAATGTATTTTCTTTCTTTGAACCTTAATGAAGGATCACCCTCTACATGGGGGACAAATGAGGAAAAACTTTAAAATCAAAAAGAACAAATTTAGCCTTAAAGTTGTAAAAAGACCAAATCAGATGCCATAAGGTAAATTTTAAGGATTGAAGAAAGTTTAAGTTTCAAGTTCTAATATTCAAAGTAAAAAAAAATAAAGAAAGTTTAAATTTCAAAATTTTCAAAGTAAAAATAAATAAATCAAGAAAGTTCAAATTTCAAGTTCCTTCAAAATGAAGCAGAAAACAGGCAAAATTAAATGAAGAAATGTATATGTCCTTATCCTTAAAAGACATGTTGGGTTGAGTTTTGCTAAAAAAAGTGATCCTTGATTCATTTACCTTTATACACTTGATTTAGGCCTATTTATCTTTTCTTTCCTAAACTTTGAACCATTGCCTATGTTATGTACCTAACAAAGTCCATTTTGATCAAATATAGCTATTTAAGTCATTGGGCTATTTTTATGAAGCTCTTTAAAAATTCATCTCTTTGAATAATTTTTAAGTCTTCAATAATATGATGGGGCAAGTTTAAAGGCTTTGGAATTGCTTTTAAATAAAAAAATAGCCACCAATAAGAACCTTCATGTTAATTCGCAAATGATCCAAAACCCATGAGATTTTATGACCTCAACAAAAGGTTGAGTCAAATGCCTTAACATTTATTCCTTTCAGAATAACCTTTTAGAACTTTTGTACCTAACCTTGAGAATTGATGCTTACCAAAAGCCTTTTATATAAATCCTTTGAGACTTAGTGTTTACTAACATTAGTTTAACACTTGTTGACCTATTGTATCTAAAGATTAAAAGGATGTTATAACTTGATTATTTGTTTTTCAATGAACATTCACCTAAATTTGGCCTTGATAAACCTTAACCATGATATCAAGTTCCTTAAGATAAATTTTAGCAGTGTCACCCTATTTGTTCCTCTAAATCCATTTTTTCGTCTCATTCAAAGAAGTCACAAATGGTGATCATCCATCATAAGAACGTTTTAACATCATAATGAAGATAATGTATCCATTATCCTTGATATTGAAAAATCCATGGTTGAAATTGTTTTGGAATTTTCATAGATTTTGATCAACTTTTTTTCCAAGGTCAAAATGGAAAGATGATCTCATTCCATAAATCCTGGAATTTTGATGAAATGTGATGATTTTCATGATTTCATAGAAGTAAACAAATATGCCTTAAGCAGATATTTATCCAGTTGCATAAGTTATATCAGTAAATCAATGCATACTAATTTAATATTTGATATTTGGTGACTTTTTAGGAAAAATTGAACGATTCTCTAAAGAAATTTATCACCTTCTCATATGATCCTATGGTAAGGTAGGTGAAGAAGGCTTTGAAGAAGCTTCGATGGTGATATTCATAGCATTCAAAAGTTTTCGTCAGGGAAAATGTTTTCAATGTTATCATCGCGATGTTTAAAGCATTTAAAAGAGTTTTTACGGCCTCTTCATACGATTCTATGGTAAGGTAGCTAGAGTAGGACTTAAGTCAAGTAAGTCTTTCATCTTGATAATTAATTAAGTCTCAAATGTTATGCCAACCTTTTTATCCCTGTTGACTTGTCAACTTTGTCTCGGTTAACCTTTTATCGCTGTTGACTTGTTGGCTTTGTCTCGATCAACTTTTTTATCCCAATTAACTTGTTGGCTTTATCTCGGTCAACCTTTTTATCCCTATTGACTTGTCAATTTTATCTTGGTCAACCTTTTTATCTCTGTTGACTTATCGCGTTTTGTCTCGGTCAACCTTTTATACCTGTTAACTTGTCAGCTTTGTCTCGGTCAACCTTTTATCCCTGTTAACTTGTCAACTTTGTCCTAATCAACCTTTTTATACCTGTTGACTTATTGGCTTTGTCCTGGTCAATCTTTTATCCCTTTTGATTATCGACTTTGTCACAGTTAACCTTTTTATCCCTATTGACTTGTCAATTTTATCCTAGTCAATCCTTTTTATCCCTGTTGACTCATCAATTTTATCCTAATTAACCTTTTTATTTATTGACTTTATTGATTTTATATCAATCAACCTCTTTTCTTTGTTAACTTGTTGGTTTTATCTCGGTCAACTTTTTCTATTTGTTTACTTATTGGTTTTATCCTGGTCAACCTTTTTTATTTGTTGACTCATCGATTTTGTCTCGGTCAACCACTTTTATTTGTTGACTTATTGGTTTTGTCCCAATCAACCCTTTTATTTGTTGACTTGTTGGTTTTATCTCAGTCAACCTTTTTGTTTGTGGACTTTGTTGGTTTTGTCTTGGTCAACTTCTTTTATTTGTTCACTTATTGGTTTTGTCCCGGTTAACCTCTTTTATTTGTTAACCTCTTGGTTTTGTCCCAGTCAACCTCTTCTATTTGTTGACTTGTTGGTTTTGACCACATCAACCTTTTTCATTTGTTGACTTATCGATTTTGTCTTACTCAATCTCTTCTATTTATTGACTTATTGATTTTGTCCTAGTCAACCTCTTTCATTTGTTAACTTTTTGGTTTTGTCTCAGTCAATCTCTTTTATTTGTTAACTTATTGGTTTTGTCTCGGTCAAACTCTTCTATTTGTTGACTTGTCGGTTTTATCTTGATCAACCTCTTCTATTTATTGACTTGTTAGTTTTACCTCGGTCAACCTCTTTTATTTGTTGACTTATCAATTTTATCCCTGTCAACTTCCTTTATCCTTATTGACTTATAGGTTTTGTCCCCGTCAACCTTTTTTTGTTTGTTGATTAGCATAGCTTCATCCAAGATAACCCTTTATGACTTAGGTCTTACCCTAGTCACCAATTAATTTAAGATTTCTCCCTTGGGCTAATTAGCTTTTATTTATGTTTTTAGTTTAGTTTATTTTTCAAAGCTTAATGACCCAAACAAAATTATGTCTATTTGGTCTTTACCCTGCTTCTGATTCTTAGCAACAGTCAAAGAGGGGTAGCTGTAGACACTTATTTTTGTCTAGGTCTCTTTTACAATAATCCTGAATATCCAAAATCGAGAACTTATTGGCCATCCTCGTTGAGAATGATCTTTTTTAGATGAACAAGACATTTTCAAGACCTTCCTAGTAATAATTTAAATAATTGTAAGTTTACATGATAAAAAAGTCATATTTTGATCTCTACTTTTGGATATATAAGATGAATATTTAAGAAAAAATTATTTTTAATATTTTCTTGTCAAAATTTTAAAAATCTACTACTATGGATATTATCGCGGTCAAAATTTTTAATTTTAGGAATTTCTCGAGAATTTTTCATAAATATGGAGAGATTGACTATCGTATATTTTTACTGATATCAGTGTAGTATTTATGTCAATACTTACTTTGAAAAATTATAAATATTCAAAAAAAATTCATATTTCCATGTTATACCACAAGATGTCAAGTTGCACATTTTAGTAATTAATTTTAATTTTTCACTGTACCACGAGTATCATACTCATGAAATTTTTTCAGATAAAATTGTTTCAAATTTTAAATTTAGAGTTTTCATCTTTACAATTTTGTAAATTAATATTTTGAACAATATGTTTTATTTAGTTCATTTTATATAAGTTTCAATGTATTTTTTTGAATTTTTTTTGGTTCCAAAAAACAAACTTTTTATTATCTGTAAAATTTTTTATGGAATTTTCTCAAGCTTTTAATTTTAAAATTCCTTAAATATGCACATTTAACCATCATTAAATCAGTTTCTAAAATTTCATTTATTTGTTATAATTTTTAAGATTTTTTCTTTTATAAATACGAAATTTTTTACTCTGTAAATTGTTTCAAGAAATTTTTTTTAAATTTATAATTTTAAAATTCTTCAAATATTATTGTTTAAACCATAGTAAATCAGTTTTGAAAATTTAATTTTCTTTTTAAGTTTTGCATTTTCTTTTAGAATTTTCCTCGTTTTCAAACTACGGAGTGTTCCACTCTGTAAACTTTTTGGCAAGATTTCTTGAATTTATAATTTTTTTAAATTCTTTAAATATTGTTTCTTTGATTCATACTGAATCAGTTTTGAGAAATTCATTTCCTTTTAGGAGTTTCACATTTTTTAGAATTTTTCCTATTTTCGAGATATCGAGTTTTCTGCTCTGTAAATTTTTTCGAGAGGATTTTTCTTAGTTTGTAATTTTGAAAATTATTCAAATATTATTATTTAATTCATGGTAAATTAGTTTTGAAAAATCTAATTTATTTTATGAGTTTTAGAATTTTTTTATTACTAAAATACCGAGTCTTTTACTCCGTAAATTTTTCTTGTAGGATTTTTTTTGAGTTAGTAATTTTTTAAAATTCTTTAGATATTTTTATTTAATTCAAATTAAATCATTTTTTCAAAATTTAATTTATTTTACGAGTTTTATAATTTTTTGCATATAATAATTTTTTTCAGTAAAGGTTTTTCTCGTAAAATTTTATGAGTTTGCTATTTTTAATATTTTTTCTTGTACATAAAAATCATTTTTATCATTAGATTAAACTAAACTGAACATATAAAATTTTGTTGTAAATATGTAGTTTTTAATTATTATAAATTAGTCTTTGTAGTTAACTTTTACAGTATAATTTTATAAGTTATACAAATATCTTTCAAAATTCTCTAAACTTTGATGATGCCATGTATGACATCATCCACTAAAAGACAAAAACAATTAATTTAAATCAAATCCATCAAAAAGAAATCAAATCAATTAAAAAATCAAATCAAAAGTTAATAATTTTTTTTAAAAAAAAGAAAAGTTTCCTAGAAAAACTCTAGGAAGGCTACAGAAAAAGGAGTCCACCACCACCTTCTTGGTCAATTCTTCCATCTTGAAAAACTATGGGAGAAGTTTCATAAATTGCTAAGGATTTCCATGGACAAATTTAGCTATTTTTCTTAAAATTTCTCATAGGTTTTAAGTTTTCAAGCCTTTCAAGGTCATTTCATGTAGAAATCTTGTAATTTTTGCTCATTCCCATCATTTTTCTTCTTTGTTGTGTGTCAAAACCATGTTAAGCTCATGGATTTTCATCCATGTTGAAAAGCTAACATGTTGACAATGAACAATTTTCTATATATTCGTTGTTATATCTAATTTTTTTGGTTAAAGCTTCATTTTTTTATGAAATATTGTTGTTGTTAATGAAATGTTAGTTCTATCATATATATGTGCTTATGTTTATATTGTTATTCTTAATATTTTCATGCTATTTACATATTCATATATTTATGTTTTTATGATTTTATTTTTGTATTTGAGTTGATGATATTTATTCATGGTTGTTTTAATATTTTGTGTTGACAAAATATTTAATGATAGTTTTTTCTTTCATTTGGCTGAATTTAATAGAATTTTTGGTGATGATTTTAGGCTTACTTTTGTGTTGATTTTATGATTTTTAGATTGTTTTGCAATATTAAAAATTTTGGGATTAAATTGTAAAAATTTTTAATTTTTTTATATATATCATTCTTGATGGCCGAAACTTCCTAGCACCATGGAAAAAGTGTTTTAGGCATTTTCAAACATATTTTATGAAATTTTACATTTTAGGAGCTACTTAGCAATTTTAGAAAGTTTAAAGGCTAAATTGCAAAAATCAAAAATTTAGGCTTTATGGCCAAAAGTACTTGGCCAAACCCTCATGTAGATTCTTGTTATGATTTTTATGTTAATTTTTATTGATTTGATGATTTTTCGTAGTGTTTTGTGATATTTCATCATATAGGGGTTATGTTGTAATTTCATAAAGTTTAGGGACTAGTTTGCAAATAATAGAAAATTTTTGTTTTATGGTCAAAGGGTTTGGCCAAAAGCTTCATGGATAACTTGGAAACTGATTTTGCGTATTTTATATCATGTTTTAGGTATTTTTCACATTTTAGAGGTCATTTTGCAATTTCACAAAGTTTAAGGACTAGTTTTCAAATAATAGAAAACTTTTGTTTTATGGTCAAAAGATTTGGCTGAAAACTTGATGGATAACTTGGAAACTGAAGTTGTGTATTTCATATCATGTTTTAGGTATTTTTCACACTTTAGGGGTCATTTTGCAATTTCACAAAGTTTAAAAGCTAGTTTGCAAATAATAGAATATTTTTGTTTTATGGTCAAAGGTGTTTGACCAATCCTTTATGTGGATGTTCTTCATGACTTACATGCTGATTTTTACCTAATTAATTATATTTTATGATGATTTAGGTTTTTTTTTAGGCCCCTAAATGTAAAATCGAAAAAGTTTAGGGACCCTTAGGGAATCTAGCCTTTTGGGACAAATTGGTCATCTTTAGCATGAAATCATCCACTTAGATTATTTTAAATATTTTTAGCATTCCATTGCTCCTCTGATAGGGTGCTAAAATATTAAAACCTTTCGTATTCTTTTAGTTCTCCATTAGGATACGAAATATAATTTTTTTTAACTTTAGAGGGCTTAATGGTATGTTTGCATTCTAGGTTACTTTAAAATGTAAATTACTCATTTAGGGTATTTTGGGCAAAAAACATTTTAGCCTTCTTAGTCAAGTTAGGACTAATATCTAATTTTGAGAAATTTAAGGACCTATTAGTAATTTGTGTACTTTAGGTCATTTTTATCATCTAAATTACCTATGAAGAGTAAAAATCATCATTACTTGCTTTATTGTGTCCTTTAGGGTTACCGGGATACTTTCATGTCAAAGGTATATCTCAAGGGTATTTTGGTAATTTCACTAGTATCAAGCCTTAGGTAGTCACTGGGGTGCTTTTATGCCAAAGATGTGCATTTAAGATAGGTTCAACCTTCCATAATCATTTTCATGTCTTTTAGGATTATTAAGATACTTTCATGTCGAAGATATACCTTAGAGGCATTTTGGTGATTTCACTAGAACCAAGTCTTAGGTAGTCATCGGGGTGTTTTATGTCAAAGATGTGCATTTAGGATAGGTTTAACCTTCCATAATCATTTTCATGTCTTTTAGGATAATTGAGATACTCTCATGTTGAAGGTATCCTTATGTGCATTTTGGTAATTTTACTAGAACTGAGTCCTAGGTCATCATTAGGGTGCTTTATGCCAAAGATGTGCATTTAGGATAGGTTCAACCTTTCATAATCATTTTCATGTCCTTTAGGGTTATCGAGATACTTTTATGTTGAAGATATACTTAAGGAACATTTTGGTAATTTCACTAGAACCAAGTCCTAGGTAGTCATTGAGGTGCTTTTATGCCGAAGATGTGCACTTAGGATAGGTTCAACCTTCCGTAATCATTTCCATGTTCTTTAGGGTTACTAGGATACTTTCATGTCAAAATTATACCCTTACGGCATTTTGGTAATTTCACTAGAATCGAGTCCTAGGTAGTCATTTGGGTGCTTTTACGCCAAAGATGTGCATTTAAGATAGGTTCAACCTTCCACAATCATTTTCATGTCCTTTAAGGTTACCGGGATACTTTCATGTCTAAGGTATATCATATGGGCATTTTGGTAATTTTACGTTAGATCCAAGTCCTATGTGATTACTAAGATACTTTCATATAAAAAATACACAACAAGAATAGATTCATCATATCAGGTCATTTCTAGGTCATAGAGTCCATATTTTTAATAATAAATTATTTTTATAATTAAGGCAATGTCTCCTAATTAAATTAAAACGTAGGATTCCTACCAGAATATATGAGGAATTTTATGGATTATTATAAGAATGAGATATCCTTTTCAAATAGGAAGTCAAGATTTTTCAATTTTCATAAAAGTAAAACCTTTTGTACTCCACAGGTTTTCCAGCGAGGTATGAAAGAGAATAATGAAAATCTTTGTGTTTTCTTGTTTCTTCGAGAGGGTATGGAAGAAATTGAGATTTCCAGAAGCATTAAAACCTGATTTTGTTAGAATAATAAATTTGTTTAATAAAATATTATGAGAATATAATTAAATACTAAATATTGAAACCAAATAACAATCAAAATCTATATTAACACATGATTAATAAGGTACCGATTGTCGGGCATCACAAAAAAGTCGATCCTTACTTGTGATTGTAAGCAACTCCCGAATCCTTCAATGTGATCTCTAGTATGAGCGTAGTCCTCAAAGTTTGTTTATTTTTATGGGTTTTGTAATCCTTAAAACATAAACTTCGACAGGTATATCTCACTTAGCCAAAATAAGATTGGTAGCGACTCCAAATAAATGGTTGTTTCGTAACAACTATTTAGAATTAAGTCGGGGAAGATTTATCTTGACAACTCAATTCCCAGACATGAAAAACAAATAATAATAATATGGCCCCAAATAAAAAAATAATGACACATAGATAAATATAGAAACAAAGGGATACATTAACCATTTTATGTCGAGCTAGTCAGGATTCGTACAGGCCATGTTGCGATAACTAGGATACTTACATGTTGAAGGTAAATAATACAGATAAGTTCATCTTTTTATAAAGATATCAAATCCTTTAGGATTACCAAGATATATATATGTCAAAGGTATTCCATAAGGACATTTTATTAATTTATTTTAGAATTAAGTCATTTAGGGTTACCAGGATATTTTAAGGTCTAAGATGTCCTTTAGAGGACATGGTCGTCAGACCAACCAAGTTTAGGTCCTTGGAGTCAAGTTTAGTACATTTTGTCCAAATCAAGTCTTAGAATAATTCTTAATATTTATAAATAAGTTGGAATTTTTGTAAATTAAGGCAATGTCTCCAATATTAAAATAATCCTAGCATATGAGAAAGATTTTACGAATTATTTTAATAATAAGATATCCTTTTAAAAATGCAAAAATCAAGATTTTTCAAATTTCAAAAAAAATAAAACCTTTTGTATTCCATTGTTTCTCAAGCAGGGTACAAAAGATAGTTTGATTTTTAAAACCTTTCGTATTCCATTGGCTCTTCAGCAGGGCACGAAAGAGAATGATAAGATCTCTTGTGTTCTTATGGTTCTCCAAAAAAGTGTAGAAGATATTTCAATTTTAAGAAAATTAAAAAACCCAATTTTCTCATTCAGAGTAATAAATTTGTTTCATAAAATTTTATTTTTGATATATAGGAATTATAATTAAGTATCGAATATTGAAATTGAATAAAAATCAAATTTATGTCAACATGTGATTAATAAGGTACCAATTATCGGACATCGTGAGAAAGTCAATCTTTACTTGTGATTGTAACTGACCCCTGGACCTTTTCAGGCAATCTTTAGTATGAGCCAAACCTCAGAGTTTATGTTTATAGGTTTCATAATCCTTGAAATATAAACTCTGGCATGTGTCCAATCTCATCTGGCCAAAATAAATTGGTGGTGACTCTAAAAAAAATATCATTTTGTAATAATTATTTAGAGTCAACCTAGTGAGCAATTCATCCTTACAACTCAGTCCCCAGACATGAAAAATAAAAAATAAAAATAATGACATGGGCCTCAAATTAAAGAAAATAATGATATGTGGATATATATAAGAATAATGAGTACACTTGCCATTTTAAGTCAGGTTGGTCAAGATTCATATACGGGCCATTTTGCGACAGCAGGCATGGCAAGAGTTTAATCGTATCCACCCATCTTTTGTAGTTGAATCTCAAAAATGAGAATAGGTTTATGTGCAGTTGGTTTTTATCCATTTAACGAGGCAGCAAAGCCATATTCTTATTGGTCTGTCATGCTTTGTGTATATAATTTACTTTGTGGATATGTATGAAGAAACCATATTTACTTGTTAAGGTCATTCTAGATCTTGATAGTCTGAAATAGAATATTGATGTGTTCTTCAAACCTTTGATAAACGAGTTAAATTTTTTATGGAATAAAGGTGTTCCACCTTTTAATGGGTAGAAAAGGTGAAATTTTATATTAAGGGATGCAATTATTATGGATGATTAATGACTTCCTTACTTCTGGAATTTTATCGGGATGGAGTACACATGGAAGATTGGCTTGAAAATATTGTATGGAACATGATAAGTTTTTTTGATTGCAATATAATAGGAAACCATGTTGGTTTGATTGTTATTGAAAATTCTTGCCTTTAGATCATCTTTTCAAAAGGCAAAGAGATAAATTTATGCAAAAAATTAATCAAGACCTTTCCATTAAGCGTTTATTTGGTGACTCAATTTTTTAAAAGATTGACAGCATTCCGAGCATTGCAATTAGAGATAAATGCAATCAAGATAAGTTGCAAGCCTTCAAGAACTATCATAGTTGGACAAAAAAGTACATTTTGGGAGTTATCATATTGGTATACCAATCTCATTCATCATAATCTTGATGTCATGCTTGTCGAAAAGAATGTGTTTGATAATCTTTCAATACAATGATAGATGTAAATGAAAAAAACAAAAAAAATGTAAAGGCTATAATTGATTTGATTGATCTACAAATAGAGAGATTTAAAATTGGTTAGAATGAAAAGATGTACAAGCCTAAAGTTCCACATTGAATAGGGAGGATAAACAAAAAGTTTGTGCATGGATTAGATAGTTACAACTTCTATATGGGTTTGCCTTCAATATTGGGCGTTGTGCAAATATGATCGAGGAGAATCTTATAGCATAAAAAGTCATGATTGTCACATTTTTATGCAACGATTGCTTCTAATTGCTTTTCATGATTCGGTTCCAATCACAATATGCTATGTGATTATAAAGCTAAGTAATTTCTTTAAAGATTTACTCTCAATTGAAATTCATGTGGAATACATAGAGACGTGGGAAAGAAATATTGTTGAAACCATTTGTAAGATGAAAAAAAATTTCCTCACCCATTGTGCAATTCAATGGAGCATTTAGTTATTCACTTTCTATACGAGGCAAAAGTAGGTGGACATGTCCGTTATTGATGGATGTATCCTTTCAAGAGATACACAATTAAAATTGTCCATATTTTTCATAATTACTCTAATTCCTGAAATACTAAAAATTGTCCGTTATTATTTTAGGTTTTTACATCATCTCAATAAAAACGTGAAAAATCTTGCATTTATTGAAGCATCTATAGTTGAGGCATATACTAAGAGGAAATTTCCACATTTTGCGCCTTATATTTTGACCTTAATATGGAAATAACATTTACTTAGGTGTTATAAAATGATGATGGGTGAGATGTCAGTCCAAGTGGATGACTTTTTAATTTTTCACAATTAATTTTTTGGCTCAAAAAAAGCTCATTCTCTTTATCTAGATCATGATTACTATGATGCAGTAAAATTGTATGTATCACTGAATTGTGAAGAAGTTATGCGTTATGGTGAGTAAGATCATTTTTGTTACATATAACTTACTCATACATTATAATTTTATATTACATACATTATATTCAACATTGGTGGCTGTATTAAACTTCTTCCTAATCTAAATAAAAAAACTTATGATATTTGATGAGATGGTGAAACGGATACATAGAACATTACTATGGAAAATCAGAGAAAGTTCATGCATGAAGATTTAGACAATGGTTTAAGGATTATAAAAGTTAATATATAAAAAGTTTAAATTAAACCACACACATTCAAATAACAGTAATTAGATATTGTGTTTGAATTATAACTTCTATGATTTGTTAGGCTCAATAATGATTTGATGACGTTGACTCTTATATCAGTGACTTGTTTTTTAGCCAAGGACGTATGGCTCAGTGTTATTTTGATTATTTTGTCAATGATTTCAAGTTTAGTACACTGGATTATGGGGAAAAAAACATGAATAGTGGTGTCTACAATGATTATAAGCATGACTTTTATGCTATATTGTTAGATATTGTATATGTGGAATATTTTGGTCTAGGAAATCAAATTATACTTTTTAAATATAAATGGTTTGATACAAATAAAGGAATTTGGGTAAACCCGCATAATGGTCTAATGGAAGTTAAGTATAAATCGATACTTCCTAGTAATAAACTCTTTGTGTTAGCCTATCAATGTCAACTAGTTTATTATAGTCCTTATCCTTCCACTAAAAAAGAACATCAAAATTGGTAGCCAATTTTCAAGACAAAGGCTAGGAGTAGATTTAATGTTTAATCTACTACTAGAAAAATAATTAACCTAAACGAAGAGGTTTATCAAGAAATGGATTTGCTTACTCCCATAATTATCACTTATTTAAAAGATTTTGATAACCCTCGACTTCTTTTTAATGATTTAGAAGAAGTGAGTCATGATAGGAATAGTGAATCATGATTAAGGCTGTAAATAAGACACCAATATTGGCAAGCTACTCGGGTTTGATTCAAAAAATTTTAAATTCAAATCGATCGTTATCGAGCTAAGCTCGAGCTTGAGTAGTTCAAACTATCAAATGAGCCAAGTTTAAGTAACCTAATACTTGATTCGAATAGTTCACTAGCCTACTTGAGCTTTTATTTATAAATATATTTTTATTATTTTTATTATTAATTTATTGTTTTACCCTATATATGCACTTAAAAATCTTAAAACTATTTTTTCTGGCGTCCCTAAGCCATGCCTTTTTTTTCTCTTTTCTCCTAAGTCTCATATTCTCTACCACAACCACAGTCCTACTTTTACGCAACCATCAAGCCTCCATCTTTCCTGTAATCAAATCCCACCTCCTATGATTTGGTTATTGAGTTTTCATTGCCCAACTCTCAAGATGAAAAACTTAATAAAGCCAAGGATGAAGAAATGATGACCAATCGTGCACAATAAAGAGAAAGTTACCAACAACATCACAAAAATTACCAACACCCACTAGCGCCATTAGGTTCAGGATTGCATATTTTCGAAAGCCTCAGCCAGTTGAACTCTAACCTGGTTTATTGAAGAATCAATGCTTGATGAAATATCATTAATGATAATCTGATTCAGGGATTCAAATCTTTTCTATAGGCATTTGTGGTAAATAAACTAATCAATCTTAATCAAGTTGAGCTTGAATAGTTTGAGTTTGTCTTGAGTCAAGCTCAAGCTCAAGCTCAAAAAAATGGTACTCGATCAAACTTGAGCCAAAATTTAAGTCGTGAGTTTCAAATTGAGCTCGAGCTTCTCATTATTTGAGCTCAACTTAGCTCAATTACAACCCTAGTCATGATGACATGAGGAAGCAAAAGATGAAGAACAAGTTTCTACAAATGAAAAAGAAGAATACTTCGAAAAAAATGATATTAAGAATGAAGATAAAAACAAATATGAAAATGGTTTAAATGATAATGATGACTATGATAATTATGATGATTAGAATGTTAATTAAAGATTTTTGTACGTGACATTGAAATTTTAATTATGTGTATTTTGGTTTACTTGTTAATTACGTATGTATTTTTCTCATTATTATAAACGCATAAGTTTTTCAGAGGCAGCAGCAATAACAGATGCAGGCAACATAGGAGCAACTATAGCGTACTCATTTCATGATGCAGGACCAGCAACAAGAGATTCAACAGCTCTCGAATGGATGGGCGACCATTTCACAGAGTCTGAAGTTATCCAACTATCTTTAAAGACTTATTCTTTATCTTAGTTAGATTTGATGATAGAGTTGATGAAGGGATATAACAATATATATATATATTTATATATATTAAAATGTGCAAATGATTTCAAATGGCTAGAAAACTAAATCAAAGGAAAAGTAAATTTCATTATATGCAGTTAAAATTTTAATCATATATATTAAAATGTTATAAAAATTTAATAGTACGAGAATTAACCTATTAGTATTAAGATTTAGCACTTAGTGATAGTACAACTTATAAAGTTAGGAAGATTATAGTGTATAATTTTAATGATCTAGTTTTAACCTTATCTAGTTATTTATGTGTATTGGAAAAAAAAAATTGTGTCATCGCAAGAGTTAAGAAAGGTAGGAATATCATTTAATAAGCAACATTAATTGGAATAGAAATAAAGAAAAAGAATAAGAGAAAATAGCTGTGTATAGGTTAACATTTCATTAATGTTTTTTTCTTTTATAGTTTTAACTGTAATAACCTAGAAAATTGCATAATTTATTATAAAATTCTCATTAATATTAAATGAAAATTTGACTACCTAATTGAACTTTTCATTATTCAGTTGATAACTTTATATTCTTATGATAATTTTTTGTTAAATTATATATTTGTATTGGTATAAATTATGGTATTCATCAATTCTTTTAGTACCAAATAGTCAAAAGTATAAATTGACAATTTTTATTTGGATTAAAAAGTTAGAACCTAATGTAGCATTGTCAATTATAAAAGCAACGAAATGATTTTAAAAAAATCAAATTTGTTAAACATAATAATATAATATGAACAACAAAATTGCATATTATGCAATCAAATCACATTACAGATTGCAAAGAACGTTCTCCAAAACCAAGGTATATTTGTAAAATTACAATCTTGATCTATCATTTTAAAAAGAAATCATCTAAAATAATAGAAAATTTACCAAATAAACTAAAGTCAAATGTAAGAATTAAAGAATGAATTACTAAATTTGCTCATGGAACAAACAAGAAATCACTAAAATCAGTTGATTTTTCTCTAAGTAAATCTCAAAAAAAAAGTCTACGGGAGGCAAAGCACTAAGGAAACGATTAGCCGGAAAAAGAAAAAAATAATAAACCTTAAAATAGTACAAAGAAACATAAGTTAGATAAAAGAATATTTGAGTAAAACCATCTTTTCCATTATCACCTTGTTTTATGAGAAAAACAGAGAGATGGAAAAATAAAATAATTAGATTAAGAGGAAAGGAAGGATGGGACTTCGTGTTAAAAGAAAAAATTAAATTGTGCTAGCATTCAGAATAAATTCCTCTAAGTTATATTCTATCAATTAAATGTATTCGTTCACCCCAAACGGTGAGATAGGATGGCATGGGTCTCTTCTCCTTTAGCTAGAAGTCTCGAGTTCGAACCTTTGGTATGGAGCACCTTTAAAATCTTCGGAGGGAGTGCTTTGACCCCTTGAGTAAGTGTCCGATACGATCCAGATTAGTCTGTAGTTCAGTGGGTTGTGGGATACTGGATGGTGTAGACCAAAAAAATTAAATGTTTTCCTTTCTAAAAATTTATTGTTATGATAGAATAGTTATTTGTTGATCAAGAGAGCACCTACTAATATCAATAAAGAGGACATTTGAATTGTTAGTACTAGGAAAAATTGGAAATATCCAAAATTTTGTTAAAATAATTTTATTTATTTTTAGTTTCAAATTAAAAAATTCTTACATGTATAATAATTTTACTTTTTTTTTAAACATTTTTGTCTCTATTTGTTTGATAATACTTATTGGAAAAATCTCAAGTATTTCATGAGATTATCTACAATTTGATTTTTTAATTTAATCATTTACAAGTATAATAATTGAGTATTTTATTTTCTTTAATTTAAAAACTAATATATACAGGCAATTGTTCATTATTAATTAGTTTTACCTTAAAAACATTTTTGACTCTTATAAACATGGGCAGACCAATTGAATGATTGTGAAATCGACTTTAATTTTTCTTTATATAAAAGGGGAAGCGGGAGCCTTTCATAGGGCCTTCAACATCAGCTACTGCTTTTTAATTTTTTTGAGCCATTTTGAAATGGCACAATTTTATGCACTTATATCTTCTCTTTCTTATGTTGCTACTTCATAGCCATCCCGCCATTCAAATTCCTCTTTCTTTCTTTTGAAAAAATTCAGAATAAATCAGGGAAAATGGCGATGAAAATTTAATTGTATTTATTGCGTATCCTCTACATAGTGGAAGAGGGATTTGATTGATCCTTTTGGTTTCTTTGTTGATGTGTTAATAGGTTTTCGTATTATTTTCATTTCCCACACTTTTGCAAAATCTTAGTATGAAAGATTTGCCAAATCTTTTATATTTTTGTTTCTCAATATTTATTTATTTTGTTCTCTATTCAATTTCATATATTTTTCTTTTATCTTTGTGCTATTTTCTTCTGTCAAACATTTCAGGTTTGGCTAATTTATTTTGAAAAGAAAAAGATAAGAAATTGAAGTAAGAAGGGAGAGAAAGAAGAGGACTTTAGGAATTTTATATTGTAGCAAAACTAGGTTTTTACAACATTTGATCGGTGAGGCTTTTATGGTTACTTTTTTTAATTGCTTTTATCTTTTTTATTAGTTTCAACTGTTTGAGATCTTTTTCGATCATAATAAAGTAGGTGCACCCTCCTGTTTGTGGATTTGATCAACTTTTCTCGAGTTTTTGTTAAAAATGGGAGGTCTCAATATGTTTCAAGCTATTCTCGCCTATTCAAATAAGCAACCATAATTGGATCTAGGCAAGCCAGAAAATCAACTGATAAAGAGTGGCAAGGATAAGGTAGAAAAAAGATAAGCGAACCAGATCATCCATGAATCAACATCTAAAACAGGTGAGCTAGTTTTTTCTATTATTTACTCTTTTTTTTGCCAATTTTACTTTGTATTTTTTTGTATTATTTACTTTTCATGATTATTTTTATAGATTTCAATGAAATAATTGTAGAATGGGAAAAAATGTCCAAAGAAAAGGAGAGAAAATAAAGGTCCATTATCCTTTTCTTTTACTTTTTAATTTGTAAAAAAAAATACAATCTAATCTAATGAAAAGATCTGTCAAATTTCCTTTTTAAATATTTTTCTATAAATTTATGTTTATTTTGTGTTAATGAAAAAACGAATTAAAAGCAAGAAATAAGAAACTAAATAAAAGGTGAAAAAGTTTAAATCTATTATGCAATATTTTGTTTTTGCTTATTGATTCATCTTGGTTTTTTGTACAATGAGTACTTTTCTTTTTCGTACTTGCAAGTGTTTGTTTACCTTTGCTTTCAATTTTGGTAAGGTCAATTAGTTAATATAGTGTTTTAATGCTTCTAATGATCTAAATTTGTTCTTATGCAGTTCTTACAAGGTTAAAATCAAGTGGTGTTTTAACATATACTTTTTTGTAGATAGTAAACCATAATGTTCATACATTTAATTAATATTTTAAATTTATTTAAATTAGGATTTGACTATGTTTACTTTTGTTTCTTGCCTTTTTCACTGTAATTATATAATCAGATGTTATATGAACCAAAGCTTTAATATGGCTTTTGAGGCAACCCTAACTGGTCTAAATATGGACCTTAATATGCAATTGTAAGTGACCATTAAAGCAATTTCCTTAATATTAGTAGTTATAATAGGATTTAGTGTTGTATTTCTTAACAAAGTTCATTGGTGATCCTTTATGTTTCTTTTAACATAACATACAAATAATTTAGCTACCATTAGGGTTTTAGTGTTGTATTTCTATCAACTGTTGTTTCTATTCTTTTTTTTTTTTTTACCTTCTGTATGGCACTTTCTTTGAAATTGCCGGCCTTTTATTCTTTCAAATTGTTGGAACATTTAATACAACTTGCCTTTTATCCTTTGGTTTTATAACAATTGTTGCTTTTATTCATTGGATTTCTTTAACTATTTATCTCATTGTTTTACATGATGCTTTTATTGAAATTGTAGAATAGGCAATCTTACTTTTTAAGATTTAGCCTTTCATAAGTTATGGTATCTTAAAATGGTGGAAGAAAAAGATTTTGCTTATTCTTTCAAATTGTTGAAACAGTTAAATATAAATTGGCTATTGCTAACTTGTTTTATGTTGGTTGAATTATAGGGATAAAAAATTCTCATGTCATTGTCGCACTGAAATATGCAGTTCGCACAGAAGGTATTGTTTATATTAGTATTTTTTTTCTTGTCCTGTACATATTTAAATTTGATTTTATGTTCTTATTGTTGATTTTATCAATTTGGTGACAATTTTCATGTTTACCACTCACTATTTATATAGTGGTTAATTTGTAGGAATATTTTCTCTTTGTTGCCCTTGAAGCGTTTAGCTGGGTTAAAAGGTATTATTCCATTAGCATGTTTTTGTGTCTTATACAAGTTTAAATTGGACTAAATGTTTTTGTTGTGGTTGGAGATATAAAATGATACTTAAAATGAAAAGAATTAATGTGTTCAAATTAAATTAAAATTGGTGCTAATATATAGCCATGCCTGAACTGATAAGAATAAATGTATTCGAACTATATTAATATGGAAATAATCTCCTTACCTACGTTTTGATATAAAATATGCTACTTAGATAAGAAATATTATTGTTTCAAATTGTAAATTAATTAGTGATTAATTACCCTATCTTAGAACTGAAATATATTATCTGGATAGTTATTAATGTATCCCCTATCGCTGCTTGGAGCTAAGACATTCTATTTGGACTCTTTACCTATGCTTGGATCTAATATGCTATTTGAACCACTTACTTGTGCTTGAATCTAAAATATGCTATTTGTACTATTTCCCTGTGTGTGGATCTAAAACATGTTGTTTAGACCATTTAGCCACGCCTGGAGCTTTAAATATATTATATTTTTAAATGCGGTATTTGGATAAATATATTTTCCTTTGCTTTAAGCAGATAACCATTGATTATACCTTTTCGTGGGATTAAGTTAGGACAATTTACATGTTTCTGTGCTTGGGCCGGGGAAAATACGTTTGACCAAATATAAAAATTGGTTGTTAACCTGCTTACCTATACTTGGAGTTATACTATTCATATAGGATACAATTCACCATTGTATATGAAAACACAAATGTAAATTAAGACATTTTTGAGCTATGTGACCTTCCATTGGGATGGGTCGATGTCGTTGTATCGTTATATAGTATATAGATTTGGAGTATTTTTCTATCTTACTGTGCTTTTGTATGGAAAGATTTGGAGGTTAGTTTTGGTTTCCTTGCTATTGAAGCGATTTGTTGAGTTTGAAGGTATTGTTTATTAGATTTTATAGGTTTTTATCAATATAGTAATTAGCTATTATAGTTTTAATTGATTTTGCAATATTTAAAACTTTATATAAAAAATTACTTAGCTATTTCACACTAATTTTAATTAAAAAGTCTACTACCTTATATTAATGAGTTAACTTATTTATTTGTTTTTTCTATAAACTAGACTGTTTATATACTCGCCGTAAAGCGCAGACCAATTTTGCTAGTGTAGCAAATAAGAAAAGAGAAGCATGTCAATTAAAAAGGTTTGCCTAATTTTACTTTCACAAAGAACTTGGCATTACAATCATCTTCAGACCCGGCTTAGAACAGATTAAAAGCAATCAAGCTCATATAAACACAAAAAGAATAAGACTCAGACGAATAATGAATTTCTAATATAATATTTATTAATAAAGAATTAAAAGAAAGGTAGAAGCATAAGTGAACTTTATAATAATCATTAGACATGCTTAAGGGTCGAGCTATACGTCTAAACTTGAAGGCGTACTCGATATTTAAAAAAGTTTAGACAAAAATATTAAGCTAAAAAATGAGTTTGGGCAAAAGAATTGCCCGATTAAAATTGGGTTGGGCCATGGCTCCAGCTTTCAAGGCTTAGGCCCAAGCTTGGCCTGGCCTATTTTAGTGTTAGATAATACATATTAATTTTATGTTGTATATATCATGTAATTTCTATCATATAAAAATACATATATGTAATATTATAATACAAACATTTAAAATTAGGTTAATTATTTATATTTTAAAACTTAATAAAAAAATTTTAAATTAATAAAGATTCATTTTTTTAAAATATATTTTTTTTAAAAATAAATTATAAAAAAATAATATGCGAACCTAGATAAACTTAAATTTTCTATCCACAAAAATGGATGGGCTTGAGTAAAATTTGATACTTATATTTCGTGTTGGGCCGAGCTTAGTCAAACACGTTTGATTTTAATATATATTTAAACCCAAACCTAAACCTAACATCATCTATAAATACCTCTAATTATGATCTCATAATACATATAATTTTCAATTTACCACAACATAATTTATAGAAAAACAGGCTTAAATCTTAATCCACTTTGTATATTTATACTCTAAACTCAAGGAGAGAAAATTTTTTTAAAAAAAAATCTAAATACTAACCTGCTTTTATCGCCGTAGATAAAAACAAAATTTCAATAAAAGTAACATAATAAAAAAATTAAAATTTTATTGGATATAGTTATCTAAAATATTTCATTAAAATTATCTAATAAAATATTTAAATTGCCCCCACATTAACTCACAATAGGAGCTAAATATTATATTATAATCCTCTTAAACATAATAATCCAAATCCAATGAATGGGCATAATATAAGAACCTTCATATATAAGGAGAGTACTTAATGCTTTAACATTGCAAATTCAATTAAGAGATAAAGCCTTGTTCTTAAGCAGCAATAAGAAAAGTAGTCAATGGCCATTCAAATTTTTTAGTAGGGCTTATTGTCAAATCAAAAGGTTAAAGTATGCAATTTATTTTATGTATTATTATTGATAAGAATATTGATTAAATACAATAAATACTTATATATATATATATATATCATCAATAATTTATTACAATGCCATCTAATTCCTGATTGAAATTGGCTCATCATTTTGGTTAACTAAATTGAAATCCCAATAGTTATAAAAGGCTAAGGATACAAGTCTTAAAATAAAAAGAAAGATACAGGAATCTCTTTATGGTTAAAAGACTTATCCTTTGTAATCTAGGAATGACATTGAGTTGGTTTAAGTGGATTAACCGTTGTTTAAGCAATGTACTATGGTTTTATACACATATATACATGTTCCATGTATTCATTGTTGAGTGATAAATATATATATATACACAAGTTCCATGTATTCATTGTTGAATGATAAACTAAGTAAAGGTTTATTATAGATGGACTTACAGGGTGGATCATTTTAGTTAGGCTTAAAATAACCATAAGCCTAAATAAGTTTTATATTTGGTTACAAGTTTTGTAGTCCATGTTAAATTAGTTAAATAAACTATGATATTCAAATTATTTAACCTATTCCATTATTTTTCACATCATGTTGGTTTTGTGAAATCAAAGGTTAGACTATTCACAAAATTTATTGATATTATAAAAGTGGTTTTGAATAGAAATAAAATAGCCTTATATTATTTGCCTGATCAAATTCTAATCATAGAATAGTGAAACAATAAAAGCTTTGATAATAAAGTCACTATTCTAATATGAAAATAAATTATTCTATTGAGAATGTGTAAAATGAATTTGAAAGCTTGTGCATATTGTGCTAGTTAATGGTGTGCACATGATTTTAGTATGGCTTATATATACAATTTATCATCTCATTGGTTTTTTAAATTTTGAGATGTAAAATGTTGAAATCATAGTTACTTTAAAAGACATAACTTAAATATTTTGTGAGTAAATCTTCTAGGCATGAAAACATTTAAAATAGCAAAATAAAAGCTATTTAATCCACCTAGGTGGATGACAATGTTTTCATCATTAGCAATAAAATGATTAATAAATGTCCATGATAAAGGATGTATATATGTTCAATAATAGTCACACGATAAGCCCAATAATGGTCCGATAATATTAACTATGTTCTAAAATGATGTATATAACCAGGGTTATGTTCTAATGGTGAGGTACCCTTTTCAAAATGAAAATCAAGAATTTTATACAAATAAAAAACCTTTCACATTTTGCCACGTACTCCAATAGGATGTGAAGATATTTTGGTTTTTTAGAACCCTTTATGTCCCTTTGGTTTTTCGTTGGGGTAGAAAAGGGAATAATAAAAACTTTGATGTCACATTGGTTTTTCGATGGGGGTGCGTAAGATGTTTCGATTTTCAAAATGTAAAACCCTGATTTTCTTTCATGGAATAATAAAATCTTATTTTAACAATACGAGAATTGTAATTAAGTACCACATATTGAAGTCGGATAAAAAATTAAAGCTCAAATTAACCATGATCAATAAGGTACCAATTTTGGGCACCACGAGAGGGTTGATCCCTTCGTGTAACTATAACCGACTCCCGAACTCTTAAAAACGATCTGTGGTACTCTGTAGATCACGTAATTTATCTTTAAGGTTTCGTGACCCTTAAAGCATTAATTTTGACAAGAGACTAATCTCACTTGGCCAAAACAGATTGGTGGCAACTCCAAACAAATGCTCATTTCGTGATGACAATTTAGGGTTAAGATGGGCAAATGATTCATCTTAACTATCGAGTAAATAAAAAAATATAAATATCAATATGGCCCAAAAAAAAGAAGAATAAATAGTTTTAAAATAATGATAGATCACCACCTATATAGTTAAGGGCCGTTTAAGTCGGGCTTGGTTAGGATTCGCATTCAGGCCACGTTACGAAAAATGATAAATCACTTCATTTATTCAATAAATTTTTAAAATTATTAAAATCTGATTTATTTTGAAAATGATGGAAGATTTGTTATAGCATTTTTAAAATAGTTTCAAAGGTTATGTTTCTAAAAGTTGTTTCTTTTAATCATAAATTAAAAATGGTATCTCTTGGCTATTTACCAAAGGTTATGACTATCTAAATAGATATTTATTTGGATAATTATGTCTATATGAAGAAACATTTAGTTAGTTATAAATAGAATCTTTATTATTTGGAAGACACATAGCAAAATATATATATAGAAAGCAATGAGAAATTCTTAATAGAATTTTGATAGTTTTTTTAAACATTGCTTAAAGTATACTAGATTGATATCGTCTGTGCAAAGTACATCGTCATTGGATTTTATTATATCCTCGAAGTTTATAAGGCCATAAATTTTTTACATATGAAATTAATGGTGGGGTAGAATAAAACATTAAAGAAAATGGCATTACTAATGCATTGCCTTCCTCAATTTCTCATATTTCTATTTCCCACATACTAACAGGCAATAAGGTCGAAAATGAAGAAGAAATGATATCAATTGATCCTGATAAAAAGACATGTATACAAGGGTTTATTAATTAAGAAAAACTTTATTGATTAGAGGATTGTTTAGCTGGTTGATTTAAAGAATATGCAACTTTGGCAAAATTCTTGCTCAAATACAATAGGATGGGTTAAAGGGGTTTGATATTTAAAAAAAAAAAATGGAAACATGGTATTAGTCTCGTTTTTAAGTTAAGGAATTGCTTGATAAGTTGAAGACACAAAACTATGATGGTTTAAAAATGGTTGGATAGACTTTAAGGTTAGGCGAATAAGGTGGCTGTTGATAGGAGAAGAACCTAGATTATTATATATGGTGTTTCCATTACTTAGAATATAATTATATTTCAAAACATTGCTAGTAAATGAGGCGAATTTATTAGAACGTATGGGGATATGCTTAAATACCAATATTTTTTTAAGGGGAATATACAGATTATTAGAAGGCAAATGAAAAAAATTTGATAAAGTAATCAAGTTATAAATGGAGAAATTTGAATTCGCTATTAAAATCCAAAGTTGATTCCGTTACTCTGCCAGTTTATTCATGTTGTTGTGAGAAACAAAGTACTTTATCATCAAATTGTGAGGAACCAAGTGCAAATTCTAAATTCAGTGATCTGGGTAATTTTAAAGGGGTACAAAAAACCTTGTTCTCTAAGATGAAGTGTTGAATCTGATAAAAGAAATAAAGAAAATGATGAAAACGGCCATACAAGGAATAGATTTTGATATTGAAAATGGTGAACAAAAAAAAAAAAACTCAAAAAGGGAGAATTATGAAAATATCGAGATTGAATAAATTTGTAAAGTGGGCTCTGAGCTTTAAAGAGCAACTAATAAATAAAGTGAGTTCACCGATACAGAGTGTTGGCATAATGACAAGTTAATAGGAGGAATTTATTGGCCTAATCTGGGACAATATTTGTTTGGTGGCTTACCATATTGAGATGAAGTGAAAAAAAGGAAGACTGCATGTGGTGCTGTGGAGTTGAAAATTAGTAAGGGTGAGAATTTTATAATGCAATATTAGAGGGTTATTTAGTAAGACGAAAGAAAAGATTATGAGATATATTTTATCTTCAAGGTCGAGGCAATCTTGTAATTTTCATTCAATTGTCTAAATTAATTTACTATGATAATTTGAATATTCGAAGAATGTGACCCAGTGATGCATTCGACTAGGCTTGGCACGAAATCGATGGAAGGAAAGGAGGCTTTGCCTACATTGTGGAAAAGGAAGACTGTTCGCGGGAAAAGGTCCTTTTTAGATAATGGTTATCATGTTCTAAAGTAAATGGTGGCTGGCATTGGATGTGGATAGTTATGATTTAGATTATGATTGATTGTAGGTATAGATTTGATGAGACGTGAGTCAGCTATCTAGAGTTGTTTGTTCAGTGAAAAGCCATGCTATTCTCTATGTATAGTTTTTTCCTCCTACTTATAAAATTAAGTTACAAAAAAAAAAAGTTCTACTATATATTTTGATATTAAATATTTGTATGTATTTAAATCAACATGAATAATTATGTTTCTTTATATATATAACATTTTGAAATGATTAGAATTAATAAATTATTTATTTATTAAATATATATCACTATATACACAAACACATTTGCATTAATTATAAAAAAAGTGCACACATGCATTATTGACTATACTAGCAAAGTGCCCTGCACTTTGTGACAAATATACATAAATGACTTTCTAGAATTTTAAAATTATGAAATTATTAAGCTTACTTATATTTTAAGTATTAAATATTTCTTATAATATAAATTTAATCAAGTAAACAAAAATGCTAACTATAAAGTGATAACAAATTTTTTGCTAAATTATAAATGAAAGTTAGCACTAGGGTGGAAGAATACTCTTCTATCCTTTCATTTATTATATGATATTTTATTTATTATTTTATGATATTTTAGAATTACATTTTTTATTTTTTATTAGATCATGCAGGCATGTAATTTGAAGGGTAATTCCATTAACATATAATTATTAAGGATTTTAAATTCATTATTTTTAAAATAAAAATAAATATTAATTTAATTTACATAATCATTGTTCAAACTATATTATGCATAAATAACCGATCACCAAATCGGTTAGGACCCCCACTACCCTGTTAAACGACGAAGTTTCCTTTAATAATTCTTTCCACTTTCCTTTGCTGGGGCAGGGGAACGACACCAGGCCATCACAAGGAAATATCCTCTCCTCTGACTTCTCCACTTTACGTGGATACTGGATATTCAACGCTCCAATCCTTCTCTTCCAATTTTAGTAGCCAGAATATAAAAAAAAAAAAAAAAAGGCAAAACGCCAGAGGAAACGAAACGAACTTTTAGAGTTAAGTATGGGGCACGGGAGCTCAAAGGAGGACGACTCTTCTTCTTCTTCTTCTTCTTCGGATGCCGATACTAAGCCCTCGCGCATCTCCCGGTTGAAGCAGAAACTGCATCTCCATCGCCCTCATCACCGCCGTACACGCGCCTCTTCTTCTCATAACAAACTCCATGCCGCCGAGGATTTCGCTGGCATTGCTCTTCTTACTCTCATTAACGTATTGTTAATTCACCGTCTCTTTACTCTTTAGTCTTAGTTTCTTCGATTATTTTCTTTAATTTTCTCTCTCTTTTTCTTTGGTTGTAGGCGGAGATGAAGTTTAAGGACAAGTGGATGGCGTGTGTTTCATTTGGGGAGCAAACTTTTCGAACAAAAATTTCTAATGAGTTAAGCATTGTAAATAATTCTTATTGCGTACCGAAAAGATAGTCCTGCTTTTTTCCTTTTTTTTTTTTTTTTTAATTCTTACTCACAATTTTGGTCCTATTTGCGGTTTAGTCCTTAATATGGGGCCTATGTTTATCAATTATGGATTACTGTTGGACGAAAATAAATTTCCTATCAATCTGTGATAGCTTTGATGATACATGTTTTTACATTTTTAGGGCTTGACATTTCATTTCATGTTTTATGCATTTAACATTTTTCGTTTCTTTGGTGCTGCAGGACAGACAAACCTATCTGGAACTGTGTGAGTACTCCGAACTATAGACTTATAATTTTATACTTCTTGTGGTCTTTTTGGATTTGAATACTCCATTTAGTACCAATTTGTAAAATTTGTAGTGCTATTTGAAAAGTGATATTTAGTTTCAGTAAAGTTAGATAGCGAGCATGTTGAAGATTTGATAATTCTTATGCGGTGTGCCGGCTGTTTGCAGGGAACTGAATCTGTGCTGATGGATATTCAGCATTTTGGGAAAAAAAAAGAAAAAAAACGAAAATTTTGATCTATCAAATATGCACATTTTTGGGGAATGAGCTACAAATATTCATTATCATTTGATATACATTTTTCCTTTTGTTTTTACCAATTTACTATATTTAATTAGTAAAATGGAGCTGGATTGGTTCCTCATTTTATTGAAATGAAAATGTGCTGTGGCCTTCTCTTGACATTTGGAGGTGCTCTAAACCTTAGTGATGTTCACAGGCTTTTCGACTTTACTTCTTTACTGGTATAAGCAAATTGTGTTGTTAATGGAATATTGTACACTGTTCACTAGTTTTAGCTTTTATTTTATTTTTTCTCTAGTTGTATGTCCCAGCTGACCTGTTGATGTTGCTGCCGGCAGTTGTGCAAAGCTGCTAATCTATTTTATGAAAGTTATAGCATGGAATTGATGTTCCCAGTTATGTACTATTGATCTGTCAGCTACCAACATTATTTCATCTCCTTTTACAGGAGAGGAAACTTCTTTTGGAAAGAAATGGACCTCGTGTTGCCAGAATTTCTGTATTTGAGGTGTTTGCAAAAAGCTGAAAGTGAATTATCATTTGTTTTACTAAACTTTATTTTCCCTTTTCATATCTTGTGCTCAATCTGTCATTATGTCCATTTGGCGCAGACGAACAGATTATCAAAGAATAATCTCATAGGGTATTGTGATATCAATCTACTTGACTATCTAACACAGGTGAGTAGTGTTTCTCATTGAGCATCTTTTTGCATATTGCTGTTCAGGATAAACTCATTGCATAAAACTCTTCATTTCAGGACTCAGATTCTGACTTTGATACATTTGACCTGCTTGATCCTGTATCATCTGACGTAGTTGTTGGTCGTGTCAGTCTTTCCTGTAATGTTGAGGTGTGCAGTATGTAAGAAACTATTCTCTAAGTTGATTAGAACTATGGTAATTGTTTCTAACATCTAGTTGGAAAAATTGTCAGGATCCAATTGAATCAGAGAAACATTTTGCAAGGCGAATCTTATCAATAGTGGTAAATTTTTATTAATGATCTCTTTGAATTCCACTTTTTATTTACTTATACAGATTACCGGAAAAAATGTTAGGTCTTGATGTAGTCATGAATGTTTTTCTTGTAGCTATGAAATTGTGTATCTGAGATATTATTACTGCATTTGTATAAAGGATAGGTTAGAAGAAACATGAATGTGATGTCATGGGTTTAGTTGTGTGTAAGATGTACAATAAATTTGCGTTAGATTTTTCATTGTTGGATTTATTTGGTGTGCAAGATCAGTAGTTTGAGGTGAGAAAGGAAAAAAGGAAGATGCTACTAATCATAGGACTTTATTATAGTGTGGTGCTATAATACAACGATAACACCCTTACATCCAATTTCTTCTAATTTCCTTTTCCTTTTTCCTATAGTTCTTCTGGTTGTTCACCACATTGTAAGCTTGTTAGTCATTGTTTTAAGCAAAACTCAACTGGTATAAGTGTAGCTAAACATGGCTTTTAAAACAAGAAAATAAAATCCTAATGGTTGCAAGTCAGTTTGCTCTTGTTCTGATCTAATTTTGAATTCAAATGAGAATGGTTTGTTTTCCTTTTCCATGTGTGTAGTTAAAAATGTTGGAGATATTGCTTTTACTTCTTATGAAAAGATATATCTTGGACATTTCTTGCAACTTTCTAGTTCATGTATTATAATGCGGCTGTTATTTGTATTCAGGACTACAATGAAGATGGAAAGCTTTCGCTCTCTGAGTTTTCTGACTTAATTAATGCTTTTGGAAATAAAGTGGCAACTAGCAAGGTTTGAGCTTAAGTGGTTATTTGCACGTCTATTTCTTTTATGTGTTGTTGCAATGAATTTTCCTTAACAAGATGGGTCTTCCTATTTAATTTTTTAGAGATGCATATTTGCAGAGTTCCAAATTTTAGATTGTCATATCTAATCATCATGGCAATCTTTTAAGTTAAACCCAAAGATTATGGTGCTTAAAAGCTGAAAGCTTGATTTGTCTTTTTTGCAGTCTGTATCCTCCATAAGTTTCCGTGCATCTGATTGTTTTTCTATAAAAATTTCCCCTCCTACCTAAATCCAAATAATGCAATTGACAATTTGTTCTCAAGAAATTTGTCTGCTTGTCATTGTTTCAAATTCCTTATCTGCCCCTCTCTCCCTTTTTTTTTGGGGGGGGGGGTTAATTGTCTGTACCTTTATACGATCTGTGGTTTATCCTTCTGGAATATATATTCAAAATTTTCTTTTTAGACCATCAAGTCTTAATGATACAATATATTATTAAGTTTTCATGGAACTTCATTTTCTTGACCTTATCTCTGCACTGGTTTTCTAGAAAGAGGAGCTTTTCAAAGCCGCTGATAAAAATGGGGACAGTGTTGTGAGCATGGATGAGTTGGCTGAACTTCTTGCTCTTCAACAAGAAAAGTAATGTATCTAGTATAAGTTAAATTATGAATGATATTGAGGTGTTTTATTTGACATCATAAACTGTTTTGCTTTTATTGTTACAGTTGTTTATGCATTGTGTCATCCACATCTTGCATTCAATCAGGAGGTTATTTATGTATTTATTTTTTACTATTTGTACACTCTTTTCTGTGAAGAAAACCTTGAGAAGGTTCTCTAAATTAATATTACTGTTCTCAAGTCTCTTCTATGCTGCCTTCCATGATGCTAAATCTTTGTAGGTTTAAGACATTAGGTGTAGTCTTGATGTCACCATTATTTGTGTTTTTATCTATTTCTGCTGCATTTCCACATTGTTAGGTGTAGTCAATAAGTTTCTTAGTCTGAGGCCTACATGTCAAAGATGGTTACTACTCTAAGCTTTACACGGATATCTGAATATGCCTTTTATTTTCTGTATGGTTACTAAGATGTTCACAATCGTGCATGTTGCTTTTTTATTTGATTATGATATCTTATCATCCTGGGTGAATTTATAATCAGGGTAGTGGGATTGATGGAAAACCCATCTAAATTCAAGTTCCCACCTTGAGTAAATTTTGGACTCTGCCCTGATTTGAGTGCTGACCTTAGCTTTTGCCAAGCTTCCATGTTAATGTGAAGCCACTCATGGTGGATATAATAGGTTCTGGTTTATACTTAGTAAAAGAGTCAAAGTTCAGCCAATGTATGTTTTCAAGTTGACTTGTGGTGGAAAAACTACCATTTGCATCTTATCTTTATTGGCAAAGACTGAAATAATTATATCCATTGCTTTATATCCTGCTCGCACATCTCTTGTAGGTCAGTATAAATGGTGAGAAAAGGTGACTGCCTTATAAGTACTTTGTCTTCTACATTGTCTTTTGCATTTATCCAGCCAATTTCGCCAGAAACATGTTATGAAATACTGCTAGTTCTTTGTTGTTTACTATATTCCTGTATTGCAGAGAGCCAATTATGAATTGCTGCCCTGTTTGTGGTGAGATATTTGAGGTCAGTGATAAGCTGAACACTATGATTCATTTGACTTTGTGTTTCGACGAAGGCACTGGTAACCAGGTCATGACAGGAGGGTTCTTGACTGAGAAACAGGCTTCATATGGGTGAGTATATATATCCTTCAACTTTTTGATTTTGTAATATTATCTTGAAAGTTCTTGGTGTAATCATTCAACGTCATTGCCATGGTATAAATGGTAAGTTGAAATTGTAATTTTGTAGGTGGATGTTCAAACTGAGTGAATGGGCCCATTTTTCATCATACGATGTTGGTTTGAACTCTGGGTCAAGTGCTTCGCATATTTTGGTACATTTTCTTGGTTTTATTTTTCTTCTAAAAATTCTCGTTCTTGATTGCTAGTTTTTGTTGGTTGCTTGGTGCTATTGAATCACATCAGTATTTCCAAAAGATGTTTTTCATTTTATCTTTCTTTAACACTTTGTTTGCTCTAGGTTTGTGATCGAAAGACAAAGAGGCTGGTAGAAGAAATAATTGATGCAAAGATTGTTCTGTCAATGAGAGCCATTTACCAATCAAAAATAGGACTTGGCCTTATGGATAAAGGTTTGCTTTTTCATATTATGCATTACGTTTATGATGTGCCTATTAAGGTTGAAATTCATCGAAATAGTTATTAACAAATAACTAGTTCGGTGTGGGATTTCATGTTATAGAATGATAGTTTTTGAAATTTGTGCTTGTTTGGGCCACATATTCAGATAAAGTCTAAGCTATAATCTTGTAGCCCCTATGCCCAATTTCAGCTTCATGTGGGGATATTGCATGGTCATGTTCTTTTTTTATGATTATAATTCCATATTCTGTCTAATATTTGAAATAAAGAGAGGTCATTCATTGTTTTCTTTGTTAAATATAATATTGCACAATGGTACAAGTTTGTTGTATTTGATATTCACGATTTGACACTTGTTTTTGTACATCCATTAGTATATGATGGTTATTTGCAATGAAAGGGAGCATCTATATAAGCTTACCTTTATGTTGCTTTTACTGACATTGTTATATAAATACATTGACTCCCTTTCATTCCAAATTGAGTTTGATCCTTGCCAAAAACAAGAATGTCACATGCTTTGCCCCTTGAGGATGGTTTTATTAGATTTGGGACAAGGACAAGAAAAATTGCATCTGATCCAGTTTAAAGAGTCATCTGTTTTCCATGTTAGAAAAAAATTATCATCCATTTATTACTATCATATTCACTTGATTTCCATGAATATTTTAGTATATTTAGATAATTTATTTTGGCCAACAGAAGAATTTATTGATAACAATGATTACGACAATGTTCCTAGGTCTGATACATAACTAATAGAATGCAAGTGAGAAAGCGTACGCTCCTCTATTCAATCCTAAAAGACTACAAGAATTCAAGGAGCAGGTGAACCATCCTTGTCCAGAATGGATAGTAAGGAGGATGGGGTGCACTGCTGCAATTTGAGAGGATCCCCCTTCTTAATTGGACAACAACCTTATAAGCAACCTTTTTTTTTCTTGTATAATAGAATGTTTCATTCAAAAATCCAAAAAGAAGTAGAGAATTTGCTACAAGTATGATGGATTAAGCTTTATAGGTTTAAAAATTAGCTTATCCTCCACTGTGTGCAAAGTTGTCTATTTACTTCATTGCTAACAAAATTAAAAATAGAGCAAAACTGAGCTTTAATAACATCCACCATTAGTTGAAATACTTCCATTGGTGTGCTTACCTTTCCTTAGTGCTTCCATGAATTCCTTCACCTCCATAAGTGATAAATGGTTGTAGTCCAGGCAAACCTAAATAAGATGGATTTGAATGATTATCTCTTATAATGAGAAGTTGCCCAGTGGAGCTCATCTTGCCAATTCATAGTGCTCTTGTTTACTTAAAGACTTTTTGCTAGACTTGTAAAGAACATGTACAGGAAGAAAACAAATGGTCCTTCTCTTCCTCCCCATCTAAGCATAGCAGGCATGAAGAGGACTGAACTAAACACTAGGATTTCAACCTGCTTAAGGTGGTAAGTCAATCAAGTATGGCTAGCTAGGCAATAAACTAGAATTTTTGCATGTTCAAGGGAAACCAACTAGGTTATGCCATGGCACTGTTGTTTGTTTTTCCCTCAGGTGATTCCCTGTGTCTAAAGTAGAGAATTCTCTTGCTTTGGATATAGCTATCTTATAGCCTTATTGCCGTTAGGGAGAATAAGTAAGCTATAGGCTACTTCTCACAAATTTAAATCCTTCTCCACTCCCAACTGCATAGTTATGGTGTCTTCACCTTCCAGAAACAAACCATCTGTAAGTGATAAGCTCTAATCCAAGCTACCTAGGTCAAGCTAGAGTTGCTGAAAAGGCTCCATATGTGCTTTAAAATGCATGCTATATTCAACACCTTCAGGTTCTTCAAGCCCTGATCACCCTCTTCCTTTGGAAGACAGATAGTATCCCAGCTAACCTTTGCCCTTTTTGCGTGTGTATCCTTGCCCATCCATAAGAATGCAGGGCATATTTGATCAATCCTGTGAATAACCTTGTGAGGAAGAGTGAACATGGTACACCGGAAGTTATGCAGTTTAAAAAGAACTGATTTGATGAGCTGAAAACACTCTGCATAAGAGAGTCTTTGAGAGGACCAACTATTGATTCTCCTTGAAATTTGTTGGATAAGGTATCACAATGACTTGCTGCTAACTTGGTAGATATGAATGGGATACCCAAGTATCATACTGGTAGGTTGCCCGATTTGAATCCAGTTTTGTGTTGGATTAGCTGGAGTAACATAGTATCTATGTTAACACAAGATCTCTGATCTAGTGTTGTTGAGTTGGAGCGCTGACATTTTATAAAATTGTTGTGAATGTTGCATATACTCTGAATCGAGTTACACCTACCATTTGTAAGGATCATAACATCTTAGCTTCGCGGATGATGTGGTAGCCAATCTTTCCTTCATTGGCTGCATTGTTAAGAATGGATGATAAGACATCCATTACAATGACAAGGAGAAATGGCTTTCCTTTCCTCAAGTCTTTCTTACCAGGGAAGAAGCCTGGTAATCTTTCCTGCCAGTCTTTCCTGCCAGGCTTCCATTTATGGCCACTGAAGAATAAGCCATTATGAAAGCCCTTAGCCAAATTTCCTTGGAAACTTATCGCTGAAGGGTGTTGATTAAAAATCTTCAGTCCACATAGTCAAAGGCTTTCCTCAAGTGAATTTTTATTTCCATTCTTGGAGAAATTCTTTTGGGGTGGTACCCTTTAACCAATTCCTAAGCTGGGCTAGGATATTTGCTATTTCCTGCCCTGTATAAAGGCTGATTGATTGGCAGTAATCAAACTGGGCAGACAATTGCTTTAGTCTGCTAATAGTTGCTTGGCAATGCACTTGAAAATTGTGTTGTAGCATGAGATTGGTCTATAATCTATCGGATTTTGAACTCTAGGGACTAGTTTGATTACTGTGGAGTGTACATGCTTTGGCATCTCGCTAGACATGAAGAAATGTAAGATTGCTTTGGTCACATCTTCACCCAAATGTACTCCAAGCTTCTTTAAAGAAGTGTGCATTGAACTTGTTCAAGCCTAGCAAAAAAAGTTGTTTTAATCTCTTTAGGGGTTATGTCAGCTGTTAAAAGTTCTTGCTGCTTATTTGAGATCCCTTTCTCAAAATCTGTTTGAGCTCTGCAACAGTTCCTCCAGTGACCTTAGGATTAGCTGAGCTTAGAAGGCTTTCATAGAATTGTATAATCTCCTTTTTGATGGCTTCATAATTTTCCAACTTCGGACCCTAGGGTCTTGGAGTACCTTAATGGAGTTGGAAAACCTCTTAGTAGTGGTGACTTTGTGAAAACAGCAAGTGTTTTTGTCACCCAATTTAAGCCATTGTATCTTAGATTCTTGTTTGTGAAAGGACTACTCAGCTTTGGATGGAGCAATGTCCTAGTTAGCAGGCTGTTTTCCCCTTTACCATGTCAGGGCTATGATCCCCACCTTGTATATGGAGCTTTGAACTTCCTGTAGTTCAACAAACTTGTACTGAACTCTGGCTGTGATTTGGCTATAACTATCTTGATTGAATTTCCTTAATTCAGGCTTTAAGCATTTGGCAAAATCTGTTCATGGGCAAAATCTGTTCATGGGGTTGCATGCAATTTCCGCATCCTTGATTCTTTTCACACTTTCATGATAACCAACATGATCCATCTAGAAATTGAAGAACTTGAATGACCTAGAACCTGGAGGGTTCACAGTGATCAAGGCTGCACTGTGATTGGGAACTTCTTGAGGTAGGTATTCCATTGTTGAGTTTGGGAAGTTTGAAGTCTAGTTGGCATTTACCATTACCCTATATATTTTCTTACTCAGAATCCTTTAGATCTATATATTTTCTTACTCAGAATCCTTTAGATCTATTGTTCTTCCAGGTAAGTTTCGAACCTGTATAAGGATGATAATTTATGCCTGAGTTTGCAATGCAGGTGTTCAAGTTTTAAATATTAGCATTTATAGTTTGATGGCCATCAATGCCTGAGCTCTCACCTGGGCTTTTGTTGTTGTTGAAATCCCAATGATAATCCATGAGCAATTTGAGTAAGATTGTGCCATGTTCTCCAAGTAATGCCATAACCTCCTCTCTGTTTCCCGATTCATCCTGTGAATGAAATTGAAGCTAAAATTACCTGAGGGACCTGTAATAAGACGAGATAGCCTGGTCTGATTAACAGATATGTTGTACTACAATGGAGTCGAACCATAGCACCCATATTCTATCTTCTCTACAAGTTCATAGTTACTGAAGGCTTTCCATTGAGCAAACCTCTTTCTAGATATTGCTTAAGCTGCTTCACTCTAGTCTCTGCTAAGCATATTAAGTCAACTTTATTTGGCTAACTTAGAGGCTTCTTTTTGTTTAAGACGATTGTTGACGCCTCTGATGTTACCAAACTACTAGCTTCAATGTGCAGGGGTGGAGGTGGAACTACCTTGCCTTCTTATTTATAGGGGCACTGTTGTCTTTGCCCTTTTTCCTCCCTTTTGTTTGGGGCAATCTTTTGGACAATCTAAGAAACTCTGGCTGCTGCAGCTCGAGCTTTTATGGGTGAGTGGAATGCCACTCTAGTAACTTCATCATTTATTGCCATCTCAATAACTTTAATATCAAATATGTCCGGTAGGGCAGATAAAGGATGTGCAAAGTCAGTAGCTCCAAGTGGCTTCTTCCCTGCAGTTTTGGCCTGAACCATATCCTCTTTTGGTTTAGTAATTACCACTTTTCTCCCTCTACCTGTGTTCTCAAAGTCAATCTGCCATAACCTGAAACATGTTCCTAATGGGTAACTCTGTTTTCTTTGTTTACTTGGAGCTTTCCTTTTAGCCCCATTAATAACCTGCCATCTCGCCTCAGCATCATTCTCTTTCTTCTTTGGTACCCATCTAGGTTTTGGAGGGACATGGCTAGTACAATTTTTGGTGGCGTGACTGAATACTTTGCACATCTTGCATTTCTGTGGCTTCTTAGGAAGCCTCAACTTGATAATAACTGGGTGATTATACCCCATTTCTACCTCAGTGGTGCTTGGGATTTCTTCATCAAAACTCATTTCAGCACAAACTTTGGCAGAATCGAGGTGCCTTTGGTGGGTTGTTGCTCAATCCATATACAATGGTTTGCCCATTGCATTGGCTATGTAGCTTTAACCATACTGGGTGAATAACTAGCAGAATATCTCTTGAGACTAACCAAACAAGAAATTTTGAGTGTTGCAGATAGCCATTGCTGGACAATGATTGGTTTATGGCCAATGTGCCATGGTCTCGAGCTAAGGATCCAGTCACACGTCTCCTTTGATCGGACTCTGAATATGAAAACCCCTGGCACACTGGTTTTATTTCAATAGCGCCATCCCTACACATAGTAAGTTCGCTGTAGCCATCATTTGACTATAATTTGGTCGTTTCCCCATAAACTAGATCACCAAGCTACCGGTCCACCAAGTTATCTCTTCATGATTACATATCCTCGAGGTTTAACTCTTACCACCTTCGAGTAGGGAGGAAACAGATCTAGTCTAGTAGGCTTCTCATCCTCAAGAAAGAGTCTCTTCCAACCTTCATTGCTTCTGGGTTCACCTTGTTCTGTTCCCAGTAGCGAGCTTGAGCTTCCAATCTCCAAGGCTTGAGCAGAATCCTTCTTCTGTATGTCCGAATCACCTTGCTTCTGTTCAGAATTGAGTGGACAACTTCCTGAGCAAGATTGTTGCTCGTAAATACATCAAGTGGTCGAACAGTTGGGGGTTTTCCATCAGGAGAAATCAATTCTATAACCATGATAAGAATTAAAAGAAGAAAAGAATGAGAATGAGTGAGAAATAGCAAGAAATCTGTGAAGATCAGCAAAAATTGATGAATTTTAATGAGGTAGGTTGAAAATGGGGATCAGCCACAAGTCCTGCTATCAAGCACTGAGAGAGAATTAACGTGTGCCTCCCAAATCCATTCTAATTTATTCCCAAATGATAATGTCAAAGCTTATCGTTAGCTTTCTATCTAGGCAGATAAATTTTTACTTCTGCAAACTTTCCTAACCAAACTTTTGTGTCTTTTACCTCATGCTTGATTCTCCACTCAGACTCGGACAAGCCTGATTTCTAGTTCTTGTATGAAATTTCAAAATCTGTCTCAAAAACCTTGCTTCTTCAGCTATACTCACCACCTTAAGTGTCAGTGCTTCAACCTTTATGACAGTTTGGTAATATTTGCCTTCTTTCTCCACCAGCTGACCATTATCGTCATGAGTTACCACACTGGTGAACTGTAGGTGAATTCTTACTGTAAGTGCCATTAGAGTTAATTTTGATCCATCTGGCTCCCGGAGTTTCCCCCTCATCCAGCTTCAAGCGTCTTCTCTTAATTAATTTTTATGGCTCCTTTAGCTCTATTACTTCTAGATATTCTATAAAAGATAAAATATTAGACTTAATAAAGCTTTTAACATTTTGCCATTTACTTGCATATGTATTAGGTGTGCTTAACTTATTTCGTTATCCGTCCAATCTAAATAAGATTTAAATTTTAAATAATTTTATTAACCTGCTTACATTGAATGTGTGAAGCCTAAACTGATGTCTCTAATCTATAATCTTTTGATGGACCATTTGGATGCAGGTGCAAAGGAAGTCTTGCAAAGCATCTCAGAGAGGCAAGGAAGACAAATGAATTCGGTTGAATCTGCTAAAGATATACCAAAATTTGTTGAATTTTTCAAAGTATAATACTCTGTTCTATTGAAGAAACCATTGTTTTAAGGTTTTGATATGGAGAATTTATAAGTATTTTGCTTTGATTGGTTCTTTCTAAATGATGCATGGTTATAGCCTTGTATGATTTTTGAGGCTTCCTCAATATCATTTTATAATTTAATATACCTAATGATGGTGATATGGTTTTCCTTTTGACTTCTTGAAATGTACAAGAGCTAAAGTCTAAACTTGCCATAAATCCATGACTTCAGAAGTTTTTGTTGTGTTCTTATGTAAGTTAACTATGATATTGTAGGATCAAATCAATATGTCTGAAGTCAAGTATCCTTTGGAGCACTTTAAGGTAAAGGTCTACATTACCAAAATTTGAATTCTTTTTCTTTCATGTTGAGGTTAAGCAGTTAAATTCCTATAGTTTTTTGTTCTTGCCCTAGTAAGAAGGGCTGCAGTACCTCTTATTAATTTGTAGATGTGCCTAATCCAAGCTTTAAATCCTAACTGGTACTCTGTTGATAATGTTTATGAAGCAGCTCGAGTATAGAGAATAAAGTCGATTCTTCTTATAAATAATACAACCTAGACTGGCATAATGAATTTTCACTTAATTACCAGAATTTCTGTGCTGTTCCAAATTTAAAATACTGAAAATTGCTAACCTGATGAATAAATTTGTTCTTTGAGGCTGTGCTCTTTTTGTCTTCTGTGTTTCTCTCTCATTTTTTTTTTTGGCTTATACACAAATAATTCAATAATATTTCTAAACAAAAAACTATTATTTAGCCAAATTTATGGCCTTATCAGCATGGAGCTTATAAGTTGTGATTTTTATGATGTTAGTCCTCTTTCTCTTCTCTCTCTTCCCCTCTTACCAAGCCACTGGCTGCTGTTGTGCCATTCAATTCCATGATTGGTGAAAGTCATATTTGATCCTTTCGACAATGTGAACTACCATTGGTAAAATTGAACTATGCTTGCTCAGTGACAATTTGTTAGTGTGCAAGAGATCTCTTTAATCTGAATGCATCCTTAGCTGGACTGAGGGAGAATAGGCACATAAGTTGCAATTCTGTTCTTAGTTCTTGTTAATTTAGGTTCTATCATTAGTGGTAGCATGATTTATGATTGCTGGAACTCTTTTTTTATTTTATAATCTGCTGATTCTTGGCAACATTAAATTTACATTTTGTTGCCTCAGACATTTAATGAATTTTTTGTGAGAGAGCTAAAGCCTGGAGCAAGAACAATTGCTTCCATTGAGCGTGATGATATTGCAGTGTGTGCTGCTGATAGTCGGTTGATTGCTTTCAAATCAGTACAAGATAGTCTAAGATTTTGGATCAAGGTATGATTAACATATTCTGCCTGGAATATCTCCTGCGTTTATATGGATATTTTATTGTTCCAGTTTTCTTGGTTCATACTAGTTTCCTAAGAGGCAAAATTGTTTTTTACACTGCAACGTCAACGTGGAGTTTTATATATTGCTTGAAATATGAGTTCAAGATCCTCACATAGAACAATCTTATCTCCTTCCTTTCACCAACTGCTACAAGGCCAACTATCAAATCCTCTTACTCTATCCTAAGAAGTGTTATGTATGCTTTTATTCTTCATTTTCTTCTCTCTCACTATCTAATTTTCGTCCTTTCTCTTTTTGGAAGAGTACTTTCTTAGAAAAACACTTTAATTTTGTGTTGGTGATTTTTAGGGTCGAAAGTTTTCAATTCAAGGTCTTCTGGGGAAAGATATCTGTTCAGATGCTTTTATCGATGGAACTTTGGTGATATTCAGGTTGGCACCCCAGGTAAGTGGTGCAAGCTCCTTCACTATTCCCATTGTAACATGAAGTAACCTAAAATTGTTTTATCTGGTTTTTGAATTTCAAACTCTGACTCCTTTAGCCTTGTAACAGGACTATCATAGGTTTCATTTTCCAGTTTCTGGCACCATCAAGCAATTTGTAAATATTCCTGGATGCTTATACACGGTAAGTGCATGATGTACTCTAGGACATGGTTGGGTTAGTTAGTTTGTTTTTCCTCTCTTACTTTATAATATATGGGCCTTGTTTTTTTGTCCCTAATTTCCTAGGTTAATCCTATCGCTGTCAACAGCAAATATTGTAATGTTTTCACAGAGAATAAACGAGTGGTGTCCATCATCTCAACTGCAGAGTTTGGGAAGGTCTGTCTCTATGCATTAATTGACTATGGATCTTTTACTGATATTTTCTTGAAATTCTGGTGCGGCTCAATGCTCTGCATGGCGTAGATTCATGATGCACGACCTCTTGGCTTGTTTGGACGACCAATTCATTCATCACCCCTCTTAGAGCTTCTATCAATAAGGAAAATTTTTCCTTTAGATGTGAAGAATGTGATTTTCTCCATTTCCATGCTGCAGGTAGCATTTGTTGCGATTGGAGCAACTATGGTTGGTAGCATTACTTTCGTGAAGAAGGAAGGTGACACTGTCAAAAAGGGAGATGAGGTTAGCACCCTATATTTATATATACGTTATTGATGTGTATCTTTCTGTATAATGTCATCCCTTTTAATTGGTGATTCATTTGTTCTATCCACAGTTTGGATATTTCTCATTTGGGGGGAGCACAGTGATTTGTGTCTTTGAAAAGGTTGGTATCATATATGCGTTACTTGTTGGCAAGGAAAGCTAGTTGCAAATCTAAATTATACCTCAGGAAAATTTTTTGACTCTCAAATTATTTCTCATCCTCTCTCTCTCTCTCCATATTGAGATAGACATGAGGCTGGCATGCTGTGTTCTTTTGGGCTTGGACTGAAACTATATTTATGTTCCTGAAAAGCCAAAAATTCATTTTGCACATAGTTTATTGTAGGTTTTTTTTTTTTTTTTTATATAATTATTATTACTAATTTGTGTTGCGTATGAGACAAGAAGCATGAGTCTATTTCTCATCTATGTGCTCGGACTTTTCAAGTTGTCTTGAAGTATCTGTATCCAGCATTCAAGTCCAAAACATATTTGGATTCTGTGATTGAATGCAGGATGCGATAGAGATAGACGATGACCTCTTAGTTAACAGTGGAAGATCACTTGAAACTCTAGTCTCAGTTGGAATGACGTTGGGTGTCGCCACGAAGAAGCCAGCTGGAGCAGGGACAGGAGGGTTGCCAAACTTGGAGAGCTGTGTTTTGAGGGATTGAGTTTGACTTGCTCGATCTGTTGCAAGTTATCTGTAATATATATATAAAGAGAGAGACAGAGAGAGATTGGGCAATAAATCTTCTGCTACTTTCATAACTGATGGTGGAACATGGTAGTATTATTATGTTAGTTTTCATGCAGTAGGTTACAGATTGTGAATTTGATGCATGAATTTGGAAGGAAAACTCTGGTGTATCGGACTCCTTCGTCGTCGTACATAATTATTGTTGATATAATAATTAAAATGTTAAGAATTTTTATTATGGAAAATTTGAAAAATTTTTAGTATACGAATATTTAAAATAATATTAGAATAAAATATATATACTTTTAAATTATTACAATATTAATATTTTAAATTTGTAATACGTTAACAATAAAATAATTTTAATGTAACACACCCTAGAAAATATTATTCTTTTGTTATTAAATCATTATGTTAATGTTCTAAAATATTCAAATTAAAATTATTATTTAAATATTACTCGTAGAAAGATAAGAAAATAGTAATATTTATCATTAGAATATTAAAAATATTAAATTTTATATTGCAAGTATTTAATATTAAACAATAAAAAAGCAATAGTTCCTCGTATTTATTATGAAAATATTAGTATAAAAATTAATAATTAATATATTTATTTTCCTGCCAACGGGCATTTTTAAAGCTCAATGGGATTAAACAGAATCTTGAGCAAGGAGTATCAAGTGTGTTGAACCTTCCCCATCCACTGCAGCTCATGCTCATAGATACTTTCAGTTTTCAAAATGAGAGTAATTTTTAGAAAAGAAAATTTATTTGGCTTACAAGTAAGCGGTTTTGTTTTGTATGGAGCAAACAAAATCTATGTTCTAACAATCTAATGCAAAATTAAAGTTTTGTTTGGCAGCAACCACCCACTTAGCATTTGCCATATGGCTTAATATCTCCCATTGAAAGTTTCGTTATTTATGCTAAATAGAACGTTGGGAAATATATGGCAATGCATGGTTGACAGAGATTATTGTTATAAGAGAAAAAAAATAAGGGAAAAAAAAAAGATAGCGAAAGAGGGGAAAGGAAGGTTTTACACCGTCTCATTTCTCTTCTTTCTTTATCTTTTCTTGTTGTTCCCGTCAACAATCAACAATCAACAATCAACAATCGTTTTGTAATGTAAGAATTCTTATTATGTCTTACTTAAACTCAGACAAGACAGCCTGCGGGGTCAGGTGTCGTTTCTAAAAACAGAAGGGATTACAATATTGCTTATTAAGTCTTCCATTTTTCTCCGCATTAATTTTCAATGTTTACCCTCAAGGCTAAGGCTAAGGCTCAACCAAAGCATTCTGGATTATTTCAACGTTTTTCATAACAAATATTGATGAGTTTTTACCAGGTTTTATTTATTGGCCCTTGTGACAGGTGGTGGCTCAAAAATCGAGCCTGTTAGTAGCAGAAGCAAAAGCTACCGTGTGGATTTTAAGGTTAATTGGCTACGTTAACAAAATTAGTATCCTAAAACCATGGCTCCAAGCAAGATCAGAAGAGCCATAGGACATGTGAAGGACCAGACCAGCATTAGCCTGGCCAAAGTTGGCGGTAGCACCTCACTCTCCGACCTGGAGGTTGCCATTGTTAAGGCAACAAGGCACGAAGAATACCCAGCCGAGGAGAGACACATTCGGGAAATACTAAGTTTAACCTCCTATTCACGTGCCCACATCACTGCCTGCGTCAACGCCCTCTCTAAACGCCTCAACAAGACCAAAAACTGGACAGTGGCCCTCAAAACTCTTATATTGATCCAGCGCCTCCTGTCTGAAGGTGATCCAGCCTACGAGCAAGAGATTTTCTTTTCAACAAGGCGTGGGACTCGCATTCTCAACATGTCAGATTTCCGCGATGGATCCCAATCCAATTCCTGGGATTTCTCTGCTTTTGTGCGTACTTATGCACTCTACCTCGATGAAAGACTGGAATACATGATGGAAGGTAGGTGTGGGAGACGGAGCATGTATGGATATAATAACGAAGAAGAGGAAGATAACGATGGGGCAGTTGTTATCAGATCAACACCTGTCGCTGAGATGAAGACTGAGCATATATTTTCAAGGTTGCTGCATTTGCAACAGCTCCTTGAACGTTTCTTAGCCTGTCGACCAACAGGTTTGTATTTCTTACGACAGGCATCAACATTTCTTAATGTATTAATACGCGTAACTATATACCTTTTAAGGATTTAATACTTAAAAAAATTTCACAAATTTGTATTCCAAGATCAATAGATTATTATAATGTATTAGCGCCGTTGCATAAAATATTGATCAATATTAAATTATTATATGTCAAATTAAATAATATTCTTAACGTTTATGTCAAGGTGTGTAAGGATTTAGTATTGATCAATAAAATCGCATTACCATTTTATTTAATCATAAAAATAAAATTTAAATACTTAATTATAAATTTTTCTTTTAAAAAAAGTATCAAATCATTAGAAGGTTCATGCATAATTGGCTTGATGATTTGAGATTGTTTGATTTTCCCTTGAATTGGTATTAATATATATACTAGTAATTTGTTTTGTTGGATTGAAACAGGGTCAGCAAAGTGCAACAGGGTCGTCACTGTGGCTCTTCACCCGATAGTGAAGGAAAGTTTCCTGATATATTACGACATAACAGAAATATTGGGGGTTTTAGTCGACCGTTTCATGCAGCTCGATATTTCTGAATCCGTAAAGGTGTATAATATATTCTGCTATGAAAGAAAGCAGTTTGATGAGCTTGATAACTTCTATTCCTGGTGCAAGAGCGTCGGCATTGCACGCTCTTCTGAGTACCCTGAAATTGAGAAAATTACGCAGAAGAAACTCGACCTTATCGACGAATTTATCCGCGACAAGTCTGCATTGGAGCAAGGCAAGAGAATCCAGGATGAAGCTAAGGATGTATTGAAATTTAAAGAGACAGAAGCATGTGAAGAAGACAGGAATGCCATTATGGCGTTACCAGCCCCAAACCCTGTTGAGGAAGAAGAACCAGAGAAAGAAGAGGAAGAAGATAATTCGAAAGCTATAGTTGTGCAACAAGAGGCTGATTTATTGGACCTAGGAGAGGACGCAATGTCAAGACAAGACTACGCAGACAAATTGGCATTGGCTTTGTTTGATGACGGTGCACCAGCCGATCCTCTATCGGCGCCAGGATGGGAAGCTTTCAAGGATGAAGCTGATTGGGAGTCAGCCTTGGTTCAATCAGCAAGCAACCTCACCACCCAGAGAGTTGCACTTGGAGGTGGTTTCGACACATTATTGCTTGATAGCATGTACCAACAGGGCCAACCAATGGCAGCCATGGCTTCATCAGGTTATGCAGCAACCGGAAGTGCTAGTAGCGTTGCATTTGGATCAGCCAGAAGATCAGCAACGCTAGCCTTACCCGCGCCACCATCATCCGATGGTAAGAACATAGGAATAAACGGTGTTGATCCATTTGCAGCGTCGCTTGCGGTGGCGCCACCGTTCTACGTGCAAATGTCAGAAATGGAGAAGAAGCAGAGGTTTTTGGTGCAGGAGCAGGCACTATGGGAGCAATACAAAAGGGATGGAATGCAAGGACATGTTGGATTGTCGAAACTACAAAATTATCCTTCCAGCCATGGAGGTTACTCACATTGGCATGCGTATTGAAGCATTCATTCGGTCGGTCAAACTCAATGCCTCATCAAGGTAGACTCGTTTGTTCGGTTAAAAATAACGGTGGTGTTAAGATTAGTTATTATAATGGTAAGATCGAATATTATAGTGATAAAATTAAAATCATAATGAGATATGTGTTTGGATAACAAAACAATTAAAGTGGTGAGGTGAGAAAAAAATTATCATTAAAGACATTAATGTACATTGGTAAATTATTTTTATATGTTTTTAATGATATTTGATGTGAAATTTTAACATTTAATATTTTATGTATTTATTTAAATATTTTAATTAATTGTTAGATAAGTACATAAATTTATTTATATATTAAATTAATACATAAATAAAAATTAATAAAATGTTATAAAATAAAAAACAAGAGTAAAAATAACTTAATAAAACGAGAAATTGTTAAAAAAAAGTAAAAAGATTGTTTTTCGTTCAACAGAATTTAGTTTTCAATCCTTAGTCTTCACTAGAAGGTAGTGCTGATTGGGGTTTTTATTTCAAAAATACTTAAGGCTTTCCACAGCAGAGTAAAAAGAAACTTGAAAAGATTAAAAAATTGAAGGAGAAAAGAACAAAGATAACAAACTTGGCTTTTTTTATTAAAATAATAATATATTTTTTTGTAATTAGGTTTTTTTGGCAAATATTTTTTGAAATAGGATTTTGTTGAGAAATTATTATTTGAAATGTCCATTTCTTAACTAGGTATCCTACGTGGGAAGTCATCAATTGATTAGGCGACTTCCAATTTAAATTTCTTTATCCTAAGGTGAGAAATTGGCTCGTGGATTGCCAATTTCTCCATTGAGAAATTGAAAAATTGGCAATTCAAGAGCCAATTGAACTAGCAATTTTTCATTTGATAAGAAAAAACCTCAAGGTCATAGACCTACCAATTGGTAAGATCGTGACCCTACGTTGGAGGGTCACAGGTGACTGTGCTTGTGACCCCTTGCAGTTTGCCTCCAACCCTTGAAATATTGAAGGGGCAAATTATTAATTTTGGGGGAGGAGGTAGTCTCACGACTCCTCCTTTGACAATTTCATGCCTCCCACTATCATAATTATTTTGGTGGGGTCTTAATAGGGTAGAGCTCCCTATAAAAGGAGCTCTTTCTTCTTCATCCTCTCCTCATCTACGAAAATAGAGATTTTGAGTTTATATTTTAGTGTCTGTTAAATGATTTTATCAAAAAACTGTTTGTAAGGTATGATTTATATTTACTCGTAAAGTATTTTTAGGTATGATTATATGAGTTTAATATTTTTAAAGTATAATTTATTTTTATTTGTAAAAGTTTAAATTTGTTTTTTGATTTGATTATACAAGTTTAAATTTTTTTAAGATATGATTTATTTTTATTTGTAGAAGTTTAAATTTTTTTTGGGTTGATTATAGGAGTTTAAAATTTTTTAAGGTATGATTTATTTTTATTTGTGAGATTAGTTTGATTTTTAGGATATTTTATCTAAATATGATAAATTTTAGTTTGATTATATTAGTGTATTTTTGTTGAAATATTAGGTAATTTTTATTTTAAATGAAATATAAATTATTTAGTAATGATTAAAGTTATTATTGGTTGTAATTAAGTTTATCTTTTGTTGAAGTAATGACTAAGAGGAAACGAGTTGAATTTCAATTTGAAGGGATTATACCGTTTGAATATTTTGGAGTTATGGTTTATTTTATTTGTGAAAATTTAGTTTAATTTTTGTTTAGGTTAGGTAATGATGAATTTAAATGAAAATTGTTGTTATAGAAAAATTTTCGATCAATTCAATGGCTTTATCATCATCATCATCATTATCATTCTTGAGATTGCAAAAGGATCATATATCATCAATGGTATTATTTGAAGTGTTAAGATTTTGTTAATCATAGATATAAAACATTCTTAATTATAAATTATAAATTTTATAAGTAATAAATTAATGGCTTCTTTAACAAGATACTTGGTTGGAGTTACGATCATGAAAAATTTCTTTAAAACCACTAAATCCCTTAACTATAAACTATTTAAGAACATCTAGATTTTACTATACGACCTCAATAAATCAATGTCAATATGAGCATGGACTAATACTTGCATTGATTGAACGATAGAGACTTGAGACGCACATGTTTCATTTTTCATGCCGTGAATGCACAATCATCATATAAGACGTTGCACTTTAACTAGCACATCAGTTGAAGGCAAGGAAGTAACAGGGAGAAGCCTACTACATTAGGAGGATGTGTTTGAAGATTTAGTGAGTGTAACCCCTCTAGGAGACTGTATAAATGGCTCAACAGTCAAAATGACTTAGTGGGAACATTAAAGAATATTCCTAAAGATGTAATTGTGTGGCAAATAGAATGTCTTGCTAAAGCATATATTTTACGCTTAATTGGAGTAATGTTAATACCTAATAAATCTAGGAATTAAGTTCATTTAATGTATTTTCTACTTTGGGGAGATTTGAGTGAGATTGAAACTTATAGTTAAGATTTTGCCTATTTAAGGTTCTTGTATAGGGAAACTGTGCAATAATTAGAGGGACCCATGACACAGATTGCTATTTAATACTGCTATAGTTATGGGCATGGTATCGGCTGCCATCTTTTGCACCACTAGTTAGTGTAGATCTCGTATACCCACTTGCATCAAGGTGATAAACTTAGATATCTAATTTACAGTTTCCAATTTTCTTGCAACATTTTTTAATAATATCTTAATAACTAACGCATGGAATTTGAAAGATGGGATTAATGCATGTCTTAATGTATATAATAACTAATAATATGCAAGTAGAAACTGTTATAATATAAATTAAATACTTAAGTTTATTACCTTAACTTAAGTGGGTGTATGGGATCTACACTAACTCACAATGCAAGAGATGGTAGTTGATATCATGCCCATGACTGTAGCCATATTAAACAACCACTATGTCATTGGTCCCTCCAATTGTTTCACGGTAGAGTTTCTTATACAAGAACCCTTAACTATAAGTTCCAACCTTACTTATATCTCCCAAAAGTGGAACCTTAACTATAACTAGACAAGCGAAGCCTTAACTATAAGTTCCAACCTCACTTATATCTCCCAAAAGTGGAAGATGTATTAAATGAAACCGATTCCTAAATTTATCGAGCATTAACATTCTTCCAATTAAGCGTAAAATGTATACTCTAGTAGAATATTCTATTTTCCTTATAGTTGCATCTTCAAGGATATTATTGAATGTTTCTTTCAATCAAGTCATTTTGATTGTTGAGCCATTTATTCAGTTTTTTGGAGGGATCACACCCAATAATTCTTCAATCACATCCTCCGAATGTAACGGGCTCCCCCTATTACTTCCTTGCCATCAACTAGTAGTCCTAGTTGAAAAGCAACATCCTTTAGGGTGATTGTGCATTTACCATATGGAAAATGAAATATGTGTGTTTCAGATTTCCATTGCTTAATCAATGCAAGTATTAGTCCATACTCGTATTGACATTGGTTTAGAAAGGCCACATAGTTAGTTCCAAATATTCTTAAATAGTTTAAGATTAAGAATTTGGTGGTTCAAAACAAATTTTCCAAGACCATAACTCCACCCAAGCATCTTGTTAAAAAAATCATTAATTTATTAGTTATAAAATTTATAATTAATAATGTTTTAAATGAATGATTAATGAAATTTTAGTAACTCGGATAATACCCTTACGATATATGATCCTCTTGCAATCTCAACAATGATGATGATGATGATGATGATGAAACCATTGAATTGATCAAAATTTTTCTTATAGCAAAAATTTTATTTAAATTCATCATTACCTAACCTTTAAACAAAAATTAAACTAGATTTCCACAAATAGAAATAAATTATACCTTCAAAATATTTAAATGGTTTGAACTAAAATTCAACTCCTTTCCTTCCATCATGATTTCATCAAAAAAATAGACTTAATTACAACAAAAATAACTTTAATCATTACTAAATAATTTATATTTTCATTTAAAATAACAATTACCTAATACTTCAACAAAAATGCACTAATGCAATCATAATAAATTTTATCATATTTAGATAAAATGTCTCAAAAATAAAACTAATCTTACAAACAAAAATAAATCATACCTTAAAAAAATTTAAACTCCTATAATCAACCAGAAAAACAAATTTAAACCTTTAAAAATAAAAATAAATCATATCTTAAAATTTTGAAATCATATAATCAAATCAAAAAACAAATTTAAACTTTTACAAATAAAAATAAATCATATCTTAAAAACTTTAAACTCATATAATGATACCCCAAAAACATTTTTATAAATAAAAATAAATCATATCTGTTAGCTTTAAAGGGGAGCTTGAACCAAGAGGGGGTGAATTGGTTCCATAAAAACTTTATAAATTTAAAATAAATTGAAAATTAAAGATAAGATAAGGAAGAGAAAAACCAACAATGGATGTATAAAGGTTCGGTCCTTTAACTCGGCACCTACGTCCTCTTTTCCTAGTACTTTCTTACCAAGGTGATTTCCACAATTCACTAAGGAAATTGTTACCTTTAAGGCTAAGGTATAACCTTACACA